>JAQFYB010005127.1:0-14697 GCA_034694085.1 Pogonognathellus longicornis | reverse complement strand
ACTCCTTAATAAATAAAATGCTCTCGAGCAACTAAAAGACACTCACGTATCGTTTGGTTGCATTTGCACTCATTCTCACATTTAACTTTTTCGTAAAGAGATCAGTTAGTTAATTATATATTAATCTCATGATATATATAAAAAGATCACAAGTTGTTTCAGAGGTAGTCATTAGTTTTACGTTAAAGCAAACCAATACTTTTATTATTCATTCCGTAATATTTTACTTAGGTTATAAGGATCATACTCATGTCAACAATGGCGGGGGTGCTTTTACCTATATGTTTTGGTTTCTGCAACGATTTCGGAGTATTTAATAATTCATCTCAACTAACTGCAAATATGATTACAAGACTTCAGGCCCTTCTCGACCTTAAGAACACCGAAAAGGATATTGAGGGATCCTACAACTTCATTCTTGTTGTTCTTGCTATGTTTTATTTAACTACTCTCTTTTTGATGTACATAATCATTGGACTGACAGTTATTCTTTGTTGTATTGGGGCATTCGCAGTTTATGAAATCGCCAGCTATTTATGTGAATCATTCCCAAACGGTTCTAAATCACCCGATGCAGAGGTTTTCAGGGAATTGCAATACTGCAAAGAGCTGGTTACAAAAATCAACGAAGCATTTCAAACCTTGTCTTTGCATTTATTGACAACCTGTTTTTTAAGACTACCAGACGCATTGTTCCTGACAATGGATGGTGACGCACTGATAATGAAAAGGATATTCTCGATCTGTTGGGAAATACCTAATTTAATATATTTATGGATTGCGGCAGAGGCTACGAAAAAGGTGAACATTTTGGTATCCACGATCAAATACAAGTTTAATTGCTCCGAAATGTAGATTAAGCAGGGTTGGCATAGTCAGAAATGTCATGCCGGTATTTACCGGCATTTACTGGTAATTATCGGCATGACAAATTGTAGTAAATGCCATGCCACTGGCATTTTCTAAAAATGCGTAAAATCCAGCAATAAAAGCTTTCGGTCGGTTTACTGTTATTATTATCCCCTGTTTTGAGCTGAAACTTAATGAGATACACAACAAATCGATTGAAACTGCGTTTAATTGTGTTTACTTTTTTAAACAATTAAATAATTTTTCACTATTAGATCGTATAATTGCATTTTATACTGAGAAATATAGAAAATTCCAGTGTCAGGAAAATGCCAGTAAATGCCGGTATTTACCTTTATTTACCGGTTGGCATGGTATTTGCTACTTTTGCTGGCATTTGCCTAACCCTGGGATTAAGTAATTCTGTGCCAATCCAAATTGTGTCGCAATTGAATTACCATGAAACCCAGCACACCTTGAGTTGCAATAGATGATATATGTCATACTGGCATACGTTCGACCATCGCAACCATTTGGAGAAAGGGTTTCCTAACCCTTTCTCTAAAGGTCGCGCACCCATTCATGCCTTGATAGAATTTGGCTGGGTATGAATGTAGCTTTTCCAAAATCAAAACGGAATTTCAATAATTTTTCATTAGCCACTATGTAAAGTTCGGCTGAATTTTTTAAGCTAAATTGGAAACAGATATTTGCCGTTACCCTTCGGGGTTATGTTGTTTTCAACACACCAAACACCGTAGACTAAGGTTTTAGTTTATTCATGCTAAAACCGCGAAGCGATTTAATCAATTTTAACCTTTTTTTTAAATACTGAGGTGTATTGAATACTTAACTGCTGCTTAATTTTACATTTATAATTCAATATTTTCAATACAGATGCAAAAATTCCAAGATATGCGCATGAATGAAGTGTTGTCAGAAGCTGGCTACGGAGCAGATCTTAATGAGCGCATTTTGACTCTTTTTTTGATGCGGTCTTCTACTTCGGATCTTGGATTAAAAGCCGGCAATTATGCCATCATTTCTTACAGTTTCATTGGGGCAGTAAGTATTTTGATTCTCTGAAAATTAGCTTGAGAATCAGTTTTACATTTACAGCTCAACTCTAATGCAATATAATAAACCTTATTCACTGGTAAGGTAGATGGCCACCATTTTGAATCCCGAGATTACAGTTCCCCGATTGCCACTTGAAGATATCTTCCCGTCAGCTGGACTTAAACCATATCATCATAGCACTGTTGCTGGCATAGGCGTAGCCAGGATTTAGTATCTGTGGGGGGCAAATTCACAACATGCAGTATACAGGTGCTGATTTTACCGCGAAAAATTTGGCAAAAATGAACGAAATACATAACAATATCGCGTAGCGCGATTTTTTGCCTTTTTTCAGGATTTGGGGGGGGGGTTGCCCCCTTGACCCTCCTTGGTACGCCAGTAGTTCTTGGTATACTTTCAGCTGACAGAAGCAGATGTCTTTAAGCGACAATGGGGGTACTCTAAACTCGTGTTTCAAAATTGTGGCCATCTACCTTACCAATGAATAATGTTTATTTTAAAACAATCCCACAGGCAATTTGCTTTCTGATGACATACTGCTTGGTGCTGATACAATTTAGAGTGCCGATAGTATTTGAGAAATCTTGACTCTGTATATTAATTGTCTTCAAATATAAAATAGAATAAATACAACTCGAACTTAATAATATTTATAATCTGAACACAATTTTTCAAGTTAATTTTTTTAAATCAAAAAATTATAATTATGGTTGAAATTCCCGTTACTCAGCTTACTTGTTTCGAATATTGAGTAGGCGTATTTCATGCACTCAACTATATATTAGCGTCATTGCATACAAAAATAAATCGATAATTCTAGAGTAAAACAGGAACCGAACTAATTGTGAATTCAGCCGCTTTTTATTCTTCATTTTCTTCTTTTTCAAACACCTGAGGATGGAAGATTCATACATCACAAGTGAATGGGAATTGATGAGTCTCTCAACTTCCCATTTTTCTGATTTGCTTCCACTATTTCCTGCCTTTAGCTGCTCCTTTTCCTATTCAAGGTTACTATAGCTCTTCTTACGTCAGACAGTGCACACACAAGACACATGTAAGTACACGTGAATTATAGAGTCAGAAGAGTGAGCGCACAGCCGCGTTTCATGAAAGGAGAAAGCACAACAACCAAGGCCAAAGTCAGAGTAGGACAACAAGTGGAGAAAATGCAGATACTTGGACGAAGAAGGGCAGAGCTTCTCACAAACAGAAAAGTTTGTATCAGAAGGGAATGTATTCTTGTATTGAGAAAAGCGCAGGCGGGTAAAATAAGAGACTATACATCCTTTCGCCTTTCACAGTACTTTCCTCCAACCAACCTCAATGAAAGTTTTCACATGCAGCTGCAGGCAACTACATTCACATCTATATTATGCAATTTCTCACTTTGCAACATACAAAATATTCTACCTCAGCCTCATGTTTTACAAAAACAACTCGAAATTATTTCATTTCGAGAATCAAACACAATTCATTTGCCAATTAAAACGACTCAGCCCGTCTCACAAGCATCCATTACAAAGTATCTTACAAAAGCAAACGAGAAATCAAGAGTAAATAAGGAATCGAATTATTGTGGATTCAGCAGTTTTTTATTCTTCACTTTCTTTTTTCCAAACACGTGAAGCTAAAAAGATCAGGAAGCAGCTAGGTGATCAGCTGCTTTAGCCACTACTCCTCCCCGTCTTATGTTCCCCTAATTCTCCCATTTTTAATTATCTTCCTACAACCCAAACGGCATTCTTATTCTTCTTTTTGCTGTGTCTACGTCAACCTGCATTCATATTCATAACTTTTATTTCGGAAGATTTTGGCAACTTGTGAGATTGAGTGGTGACATTTTACATTTCTTCGACATAAAGAGACAACCATAAAAGGGGATTAAAAGCAAATGCAGTGGGTTAGAATATTTGTTGGTGTCAGTGCTTTCTCTGTCTTTCTCATCACAGTTTTTGCTGTCTGGCTCTTCCTCCCAAGATTCAGAAATGGTAAGCCACCAACCTTGTACTTCCGCAATACAAACATTTTATACAAATTGCATACAGCATTTCATTATTTGCATGTAAATAAAACACTTATGTATTAGGTATGATAAACACTTATATATATATGTATTTATACATACATAATAAAATATTGATGTTCAACTTTTGCCAAATTTTTTAGACGAGCAACCAGACGTACTACCGGCTTCTTCGCTGTCATCGAAAACCTCAAAGACAGAAGGTGTGGATGCATTTTTTAAACATTTAAACATAGTAGATATTTCATGATCTTCAATTATTTGACACCTACATATCGTCGGTCTCATTCTACTTATGGCTAAATGCAATTGAGGCTAGTAAGAAAAATGAACTAATGGCATTTCAGCTTCTAATTTAAGTCCAATCTGATTTGTTTTACATTTTAAAGACTGATGTAATACACAATTTGTGAAACTCATTTTGATTTGTGGATAGGTTTCAAGATTATTTGTCATTAATTATAAGATTCTTGTTAATTGCTTTATAAATGTGATTGAATGATTTATGTGCAGCGCTTTCCTTGTCTTACAATGCCTGCCGAACCAAAAAGTGTACTGAGGTCGCAGCTAGGATGTACTGGGATTTGAATACAGATGTTGATCCTTGTGAAAATTTTTATGATTTTGCCTGTGGAGGTTGGATCAAGAATCATCAGTCTGAAGATTTGGATCACGCAATAGATCTCACTTTTGATATCAACGAATTTTTTTTTAGGTGAGTTGCACATTTAGTATTTTGCATGTCGATTTCCCCCCACCCATTTCTTATCCCATTGTCTTCTTCAGAATTCAAACACAAAGATCAGACAAGAGTCTCACTGACATTTTCCTTGTATTCCGTTGTTTCAGATATCATAATGTATGCCACGAACGTCTTAGACCCTATTCCTGTTAAAGTGGCTAAACAGTATTTTCAAGCTTGCATGGCGGATGGTGATGACGCCAAACACAAATTAATAAATTAATCCCACTTTACTTTGTTTTGTTGTAATGTTTTTAATGCTTACTCAATTCACATACTTTTCAGATTTGAGCAACGAAAACGGATTAAAAATATTGTCAGAAAAATACACAAAAAACATAGGATTGGGGACATCAGAGCTGAGCGCTGTGATTGCAGATATCTATCGGGATCTCCTAGTCAATACCATTTCAGTCCTGAACGTTTATCTAGGCGAAAAAAAGAATTCGAGCCAAAACTACGTTGTTTATGTTAGTTCGATTTTAATAATTTTCCATTTTGAGGTCAGCCGGCGGAATTTATTTAGTTTTTTTTTATTTCCAGCTTGAGAGCCACAATGATCCTGATAGAGTGGAAATATTAGAAAGAAAAGATGACAACAAAAATTTCATAATGTTGATTCAAAACGTTTGGCAATTAATTTTCCCAAATAGTTCCTCGACAGACACAAATAGAATCGCAAAGGAAATTATAGACTTTGAAATTGAATTGTCTAAGGTCAGCCCACTTTGACATTCACAACTTTCAACCAAAAAGGAAAAAACTGTGAAATGTGAATTTAGATTATTTCCATTACATTACACTTTTACTTACAATTAGATTACTACGATTCCTGAAGATGAGGATGTTCAGAAAGTGAAACATTACCATTCGCTCACCATTGCACAATTAAATAACCTTACCAGGAACACACACGTAATTTAATTCAACTCATTTCTCACTCTAATTGCTTAGGGACTGTTTGAAATGACATAGAAGTTATATTGTAAATGTTACTTACTTTGTTTTGCAGATAATTGATTGGAAGCGATATTTCGCTGTGATGTTTAAAAATGTTCGGCCCAATCCGATGGCGAATCTTGACACGTTTAAAGTTTATGTGAGAGATTTACAATTCTTTAAGAAAATTGGGAACTTGTTAAAAAGGACGTTTAAAAAATCTCCACATGTCTTTGGTAAACGAAGTTCAGTAAACAACATTATTCAGTATTTAATTGTATCAAAGCTTTTCAAAGAGGACTCCATTTTGAAAAAAGTCCAACATATTCATAATGAATGTGTAGTTTCGCTTAGCATTTTTTTGCAAATTTTTAGTTGTAAAATCATCTTTTTGTAAATTAGGAGGGAGGTAAAAGCCCCTGTCGCCATATAGCCGTGGATAAAACCGAGTTTTTCCATTAGTTAAATTAATGATTCGTTCTTGTTTTAACATTCAGAATCTGGTTCACCAATTCAAAATTTTGTAAAATTAATTTTACTCATATATTGCTGGAGTCAGGCGCGTAGCTAGGAATGAAATTTGGGGGTTGCCCGATCAAAAAAGTCAAAATTCTTGTCCAGCAAAAATTTATTTAAATCAAATGCTAAATTGCTTTAAATTGTAATGTGCAATTGAATCAGAGACTAAAGAAGACATTGAAGAAAGGAAAATATTCACACTAATTGATTGTTATTATTTAATATATTATATTGTTTTTCACAAAATGTCATTAATATCTAGTGTAAGCTGTCAAAATTTGGGGGTTGCCCGGGCAACCTGGGCAACCCCCCTCCCTACGCGCCTGGCTGGAGTACTAATTGTATTTGCAAATGTTTTTAACCGGGGGACATGACATTGACACTTAGGAAATTATTTGAAATGGAAAATTATTACTGACTACGGAAATCACGGCAGTGAAAAATACATGGGCATAATTGATGACCACATAAACGCTAGTGGAGATATATCTACGGCGAACCACAAGACTCGATCCTTTATCAAAACATCCAGGTACTAATGCAAGATGCAAGATACTACAACTTAAAATAAATTCGCTAACAATTTTAGTTTATTAACAAATATAGTTTACACTTCTTACTTTTAAATGATTACCAATTTAATTATTATTTTTTATTTCAACAAGAAATACGTTTGTGATTTCATTGCAATTTTTTAATTTTCTAATGTATACAAAATAATTTTCAAATTTTCTTGTACACATTTTAAAGGTTTGATGTTTTGATTGACGTCGTTGACTTTTTTGCAGAGAAGCACAATGCTGGGGTCTAACAGTTGACAGCCTTAACATGGCCATTACCTATCTATATCTAAAGCAATTTGTTCCTGACAAATTGTTTCTGAACCATGCGAGTTTTTTCAATAGCATTTTATTTATTCCTTACTCTCAAATAATCATATTATCAATAAATGTTGTAATAAATAATAACAAAGCTCTAACTGTGTGTGACTGACTGTTGGTTTAGGTGAAAGAAATGGTGACTGATATCCAACAAACGTTTTATGATCATTTAAAAGGGAGTAAATGGATATTGTCGGAAAGAACAAGGCAAAGAATATTAGCAAGAGTTAAAAGAATGAGATCGTTGGTAGGATTTCCAGATGCCTTCAACCAACTGTATCGAAAAAATGCATCATCCCCAGCAGACTTTGATGCAGTTCTCAATGAATATTACAAATATGTAAAAAGACAACAATTTGGTTTTACCATTTACAGTTTTATTATACTTTGTTTCCTTCAAAAAATGGGTTTGTTTGTAGCTAGATGTGCACATGACCAATAACCACCTAGACAACATTTTGCAATTGACTAAGTGGACGGCCAAGGAATACCTAGCGAAGACGAATAAGCCAAAAAACCCAAAATGGTAAATAAAATGAATGCTTTGGATGTATAGCTGAAAAACAAACACGTGCAAATATTTGTGTAAATTAAATGTGAAATACGCTGTTTGATATATGACAGGTGGGATACTAATCCGACCGAAGTAAATGCCTACTACAGCGTGGACAAGAATTCCATTAGTACTTTTTTTAACATTTCTTTTTAATTGTAACTTTTTATTTTGAATTAGAGTGGCGTTCTTGATTGCATATAATGTGCTGATCTGTTAATTGTTTGTTGATTTAGTTCTTCATGTAGCCAAACTTCAACCTCCGTTTTATTTCCCCGACATCCCCGTGCCGTATGTGCAAAACAAACAATATTTTATTTTTACACCTCATACTCCTTTTAAAAATTTAATATAGCACCAAAAACCAACCCCCTATGGACAAACGCAGTTGGAATAAAAACTTTTTTATAAAAATTATTCTTCTCTTTTTGGATTTCAGAGCAATAAATTATGGAGCGTTGGTATACATCATTGGACACGAGTTCACCCACGGTCTGTACAGTACAGGTATTTTATTAATTGCACTTCGTCCCTACAATTTATTGAAACATACACTTTTCAAATTTTTATTCTCTCTTGATCACTGATTGAGGAGTAAATATGAATATTGAAAGATTTGAGAGAATTTAATGTAAATTATTTTCTGCTAATTAGTAACTAGTAATATTACAATAAATCTGAATTTTAGGCTTATTATAACAAAAATACAATTGTACATGTTAATTAATAATGATTCGAAATATGCAATGCAGAAAGAACGTTGCATGCGAAATGGACCCTGTATGACATTGGGGACAACGATACTATTCAGAGCTATGAAAAGCAAAAAAAATGTCTCAACTTGCAGTATAGCAATTATTCTGTACAAGAAATCTCGGATATTTACGGAGAACCATTTATGGTAAGCTAGAAACAAAAATTTTTTAGTTCAGAAATATATCCTTCGTTTATATTACATATCCTAGAGATTAATACTACAGCACGATTGAATGATGGGTTCGACTTTTGTGATGTAAGATTATATAGTTGTGACCCAGGGGTGTACCCAGAATCATAGCATGGGGTGCAAAGGAAGGTTTTCTACAGAAATTAAGTGTTGATAGATCAAAATTCGAATTTGAGGTACTATTGAGTCCATGTAGCGCTTTTAATTCAAACAATTCTTTCCTTCTTTTGGTTCCCTGATCAATGTTAAATAGGGATCGAAAAAATTCTATCCCTGTGGCGCCCGGCGGGGTTTGGGGCGCTCTATCGGCGACCAGGGGTTTAAACGTCCAAACCCCAAATAAATCGAGGCACCGATCAAACCCCTAAAGATTTCCTACGGATTTTAGACCCATATTTGTCTATTTTTAATATTCAAAATCATGTCGGCATAATTGGGATCATCTAATACCAAGAGCAGAAAATGATTGTATAACTTTGTAATTGTTTAACTATCAATTTCACTATTCTGAGCAATGTGTATGTATGTTATATAGAGGTGTATATTGTGTAATTTAACCATATATAACCAGAATCGAACCAAACATTATATTTTAGGCCGAACCCAACAAGATTGTTTTAGGCTGGGGCGAAAAAAAAATTAAAACCAAAACTAACTTGAAAATAGTTTGCATAAGCGTACAGAAACCAAATATAACATGAAAATATTCAAACCGAATCTGAAAGCGAAAAAACTTGTTCAATCCCACCTCTACTAACCTATAATAAAATAACAGAAAACAATTGTATGACTATAATTTTTTAGATCAACGGAACTCAAACTTTTGAGGAGAATTTTGCGGACAATGTTGGACTGTCCCTTGCCTATGAGTCTTATAAAGAATATGTGGCTAAACATAAAATCAAGATATCCTTGAAAGGTCTCAAATACTCACCGGAACAATTGTTCTTCATTGCTTTCGCTCAGGTACTCTTTTACACGCTAATTATTAATTTAGCATAAAAAAATAAAAAGGCTAAAACAATTTTTTCAATTTGGCATGACTTGATAAAGCAATTTTATAACTAAACTCATGCGGTAACTTGATACTGCTTTTGATTTTTAGGGTCGTTGTGGTGTATATACTATGCCTGAAAGTGACAAAGAAACGTCGCTTTTGAAGCTCAAGGAACAAACACATAGCCCGTATCGTTTTAGAGTTATGGGTCCCTTGGCCAACTCTCCTGATTTTTTATCTGTTTGGAACTGCAAAAAACCTCCAAACAAAAATATGTGTTTGATTTGGTAGCCCTGAATTTCTTTAGTTATTGAATCTGAATTTTTTTGTACTCTACACCAGATAAAATGAGGTCTCTCCCAAAAATTCCTATTTTTCCCTAAAAATAAAAATGAAATTTTTTTAGCTACGCGCAAATTTGAAGAATTTTTTGTTGACTTTGACACATATCTGTCAAATTTTCCCCGATACGCACGAGTTAAATGAATTTTATTCCGACTTCAATTACTCAGCTTTAACCCTGTCTGGATGACTATGCCACTGTCCGCTGCGCGCGAGAAAGTGGCATATATTACCAAGTTGTTACTGTAGCCCCCCATATGTCTGACCTGGATACGACCCTGTAAGAAGCGAATCTATGATAGTTGATAAAGAGTGATTCAACGTTACAATGTAAGCAAATCTAATTATAAACCCCAAAAATGCTTGTTATTTAGTCTTAAGAATTTACTTTAATAAAATAGTATGCACTGTACCATTATTAAAGTATCGGTTAGATACTTTAATAAGAATGCGTTTGAGTGTGTCTGTGTATGTGTGTATGTATGTATGTATCATCATCTCTGTCTGTCGTGTCCACCTGTGGACTTTCAGCGATACAGTATGTGGACTTTCTTTGGTTGAAGAGAAATGGCGTTCAATCGTTCAGTAGATGAGGGATATACAAAAGTCCCTTAGATAGAGAAGGAAAAGGTGCACATAATTGATAGTTCCGCAAATTTTAACCACAGTTTGAAAATAACCGATACTTTTTTATACCCGTTTGTTTAATGGTTTATTTATAACTATATTTAAATGTTAATTAGCCAGGCACAATTTATCTGTATCAGGTATTCTTAATGCAGATTTATGGAGGCATGGTATATGGATAGAAGTGCTAATAGGAAACACAAAACTTTGTTGAATCTAGTTAACAAGATGTACGAAATCATCTGATTGGCTTTGAATGTTATAGCATAATTTACGCCATTGACCCTTTGATTGCACTAATATAATTTATTTATATCCAATCAAAAGATTTTCCATACTTTTCTTACTCCATTTAAATACAACCTGTGTGTGCCTATTCTATACGTTAATTCCTATCAAGCCGTCCGTATCTACACGTTTCACATAATGAGCTCAGTGGCGTAGCTTACCAGGGTGCCGCCCAGGGGCAAATGCAATGCATCAAATGTAACATCACCAAATTCACCAACCATTATAAAATTATATAATGTTAGTACACTAATAATAAGTGTTTCCTACAATTACACGCGTTTACAAACAGTTTTTTTAAATTGTGTTTGTACAATGTGTTTTAAAGTTAATAATTTATTAGTTTTGGGTCTATTGCCGCCCCCCAGTGACCCTGCCACCTAGGGGCAACTGCCCCCATTGCCCCCACGGTTTCTACGCCACTGAATGAGCTTAAGCGGGAGTAGTGGAAATAATCAGTAATTCTTAAATGTGTGTAGGAAAGAAATCTCGCAAACATAACATCGTATTTTGCATTTATTGAGCAAGATTTTAGTATTCAGTTTGTAGAAATAAAATATCTTTATAATCCCTTGTACCAATAAAATATATTGGTATGCACTTTTACGAATGAAATGATTCTGAACAGTTCTTTTTTCAATCAAATCAAATTGGTACTATTACAATGTAGAAATTCTCGTTTAAAATATCAAAATTAGTGGCTTTTTAAGTGCCTATTTAATCGTTTTTAGTGCCTATTTACCTTCAGTTTTATAAGTTTTCAGTCCGTGCCTTATTTCCTTGCTTTACACATTATATATGGTACACATCCACATGGACTTTTCATATCGGAACGGTGTAAGTTCTATGCTGGATCTGTCTAGGTATGACTATATCACTGTACCAGTAATGATATTCCCTCGTATAGCTTTTTCATCACTACTGCAGTCACGGCAGTGAGCTACAATTCTCCTCGTCCTTCTCCCCGGCAAAATTCCATGGAGTGTATGCGAAGTGAGTCTCTCCACTTTTCACTTTGTGCTTTTCCTCTATTTCCTGCCTGTAGATCCTCCTTTTCCGATTCATGTCTGCTCTAGCTTTTCTTGTATTATCAAATGCACACAAGACACAAGCAAGTATTTATGAATGATAGAGATAGAAGAGTGAGCGCACAGCCGCAGCACATGAAAGGAGAAAGTCAAACAACCAAGGTCAAGTTCAGAGACGAACAACAAGTGGAGAAAATACAGATACTAGTAGGAGTAGGAATAGAAGACTACTAGGAATGTAAGAGCTTCTCACAGACAGAAAAGTTTATTTTGCTAGGGATTGAATTATTGGAGTGAGAACAGCGCAGGCGGGTGAAATCACAAACTTGCATCCTTTCACAGTACATTCCTCCAACCTACCTCAACGCAACTTTTCACAAATGCAGCAAGAAGGAAATACACTCACATTCGGTTCCGATCTCTCACTTTCCAATATACTACTAAAGACTTTCACTCGCTTTCATGTTTTGTGAGAACAATTTCCAATTATTTCATTTAGAAAACCAACAACAATTCATTAGCCCATGAAAAACGACATACCTAGTCAGTCTCACAATTCACAAGCATCCATTACAAACCATCGTGTAAAACAAAAGGAGAAATCAAGAATAAAAAAGGAACCGAACCAATTGTGGATTCAGCGGTTTTATATCTATCTTATCACATACATATATCCTTCTTTTTCTACAACACCAGAAATAAAATCAGTTGAGTGATCAGCTGCTTTTACTACTCCTTATTAGTCTCGTAGTCTCCCGTTTAATTATATCCGAACAACCCAATCTCAGTTTCTTCCAGCTATTCTTCTCCTTCTTGTTGCTATATAACTCAATCGGCATTCAGTCAGAATTGACTCTTATTTCGCAAGGTCATTATTCGTCAACTTGTGGAATAAAGTGGTGCTATTTAACATTTGTTCGACATAAAGAGACAACCATAAAAGCTGAATCAGAACACATGCCGTCGGTTAGAATAGTAGTTCGGGTCACTGCTGCTTTGTCTGTCTTTCTCGTCACAGCTGTTGCTGTCTGGTTCATCCTCCCAAGATTTATACAATTTATAAATGGTAATGATATCCAATATCCGCCCTGTATTCCTGCTAAACAAACATTTTTTGCAAATGGCATGTAACATTTGACCATTTCCATGTATAACCACTTATTTGGGTTCGTAATAAAAATATTTATGCACAAATTTTGGCAGTTGTTTTTGAGATGAGCCACCAGTTGTACTACCGACTTCTTCGAGACCGTCGGAACCCTCAAAGGAGGGACTCAATAAGAGACCGGAAAATAAAAAAATAAGTGTGAGATAAAATCTGAGAATTGTACACAAGGACAGGGTATTCGTTAGTAGCCGTTAGCCACCATTATAAAAAATTAATCGCCCCCCCTTAGGGGTGGGTAAGCCCGGAATTTGAAAATTCTTACCGAACGGATTCCGTAATGAAATTTGTTTTATTGCTCCATACATATGTTTTAAATACTGTTTCAAGGGCTACAACTACTACAATTTGGAATTTTGAAATTTGCCTTAAAACTTTATTAAACTTGGCGCCGAAAGTTAAAAACTGGATTTTAACCTTAAAATAAATTTTTTACGCTTGCCCATCTACACCATTGAGAAGAGCGTGTCAATGTTAGGTTAACGTCAACCATGCCCGTATTCAGGGGGAGCAAACGGGCAATTGCCCCTCCCCCCCCCCCCGAAATCTGAAAAAAAGAGGTTATTTTGCCCTGAAAGGCCAAAAAATCGCAAAAATTTTCGCGCTACGCGCGAATTTGATGTATTTTAGGTTGATTTTGGCGTAAATTTGCACAAATTTTTCGCGCTGCGCGCGATTATTGATACATGTGTACCTTTTGTTTGGAGTTTGCCCCCCGCCGAAAACGATTTCTGGATACGGCCGTGACGTCAACATTTCTGACATTTGGGGTCTATAGCGAATTCGAATTCACTAAACCGGAGGTAGGGGTCGCTATTGACCCCTACCCCTACTAAAAAGTAAATACAGTTTTAAAATTACAATCATTTTTAGGGCAAATAGCGAACTCTTTGTAAGACCACATGCACCCTGAGGCGAATCTAAAATATAATTTCTAATGTTTAATAAATGGCATTGGACGAGTTTCTAAAAACATGTGGAAAAGTCCAATGGACCCATTTCTGTGTAGGTACTCTAAACTTTTCGCCAAGTTGAGAGTGCAAGCGGAGCGCCTCTTGAATGCATCCGAATCTGTCTTCTACTCCAACTGCGACAACATTAGCAGAAGACAGAAGCGGCTGTATTCAAGAGCCGCTCCGTTTGCACTCTTAGCTTGGCGAAAAGTTTAGACTACACAGAAATGGGCCTATTCCACATAGTGCTGATTAACGATACATCATTAAGCGTTAGCGATACGATGAACTAACGATACGATGATCTAACGATACGATGAGCTAGCGATACGATGATCTAACGATACGATACACTAACGATATCATCGCGATGAAGTCATTTAGCACTGTGTCGGAAAATCTTCTAATTGGAATCAGCTTGACAGTAGTGATGGAAATTGTAATTTTTAATTTAATTACAGAGTTTTTAATCAGTTGCATTGCAATCACCATGCAAAGTTGAGTAGAAATGCATTGTGTCATAATAAATGACAAGAAAATGAAAAAGGCGCCAAATGGCAATTTTAAATTTAATTACACAGTTTGTAATTAGCTGCATCGCAATCAGCATACCAAGTTGAGTAGAAATGTATACAGAGAATAATTACACATAGCTCGGACATTTTAACATTGCTGCCTCTTGAAAGGAAATATATTATAATCAAAACGATCTTAACAGTATGTAAGAGGAACTTGTCTAGTACAACTGCTAAAATTTTGAAG
>JAQFYB010005126.1:0-14699 GCA_034694085.1 Pogonognathellus longicornis | reverse complement strand
TGCGCGCGAAAAATTTACGAATATAAAGAAAGGTTTGGTCAAGCCCCCCCCAAATGTCTGACCTGGATACGCCCCTGCCTATTACTCGCAAAAATAGTGCAAAATTAATTCCGAGCACTGTGGCCGTTGGCGTAGCCAAAGGGGAGACAGGGCAAATCCCCCCCCACCGAAATCTTGAAAAAGCAGATTATTTGACCAAAAAAATATATTATTTGACCAAAAAAATATATTATTTGACCAAAAAATATATTATTACACCAAAAAAATATATTATTACACCAAAAAAATATATTATTTCACCAAAAAAATGTATTATTTCATCAAAAAAATATATTATTTCACCAAAAAAATATATTATTTAAAATATATATAATATATATAATATCAAAAATCGCTAATTATTTGCACATTTTAAGTTCATGTTTGCTCAAATTTGATTAAATTTTTCCCACTTCGCGCGAATACCTCATGTTTTGAGTTTGCCCCCCCCCATCGAATCCTGGCTACGCCTATGACTGTGGCAATATTCATTTTAATTAGATTGATGGAGTCTTGAGTGTTGAGTCTAACAGTGCACACCACTTTCGTATATACCGTGACGTCCGAATAAATTATATCCACTATCTATTCTGATGTATGCAGTGTTCCTATTATTTATCATTGTTTATTATTAATACATATGAAAAGGGATGTCTCAATTTCTTAATTTATATAAACACTAAGTCATAATATAAGATCTTTTAAAATATTAGTTCGATTATATTTTTATATCTGAATGAAATTATAAAAGCATGATACCAAGCTTATTTAGTTTTTATTTATTTTTCTTGATCTCATTTCTGTCTTCCTGTAGTACCAGACAAGCACCAAACTTTTCGGTACTCATTTGTATAAATGATATTTTCCTTTAGAGAATTATGTTGCATAATCCAAACGTAATTTTGACAATGGGATTGAGACGATGTTAACACCTTGTCACCTTGTGGCGTACCTCTTTTCCAGCATTTAAACTTAAGGTTTTTTCTATGACTTTCGGAATGCATCAACATCAAAATACATCCACTAAGCCATTCCTGAATTGTATTTATTTATTGATAATATCACTTTTGGTAAGGCATTATCAATTTTTGATTTCAATTGCAATATGCTGTAGGTATATAATATAATAAGAGTAAATATTCACATCACTTTAGTAAAGTTGAGTTTTAGAATCACAAATATCAATTTATTTAAGACTTAAAACTACTAATGAATTATAGTAGATTCTATGCAAGAATAATTACAAACATTTTCATAGTAATTATTTATATTATGTTATATAGGTCTTTTGATTTTTTAAAAACAAGGTTAGTAAGTTATAGTTTAGTTAGTGAGTTAGTAAGGTTTTTTAAAAAACCTTTTCAGTACATTCAATTTGAAGGGCTAGTTCAAGGTTACACCAATGAAAAAGACATGGATTTCTAAATCATCTCCCAGAGTATACATTATCGTTTACTATGGACTCAGGAAAATTATAGGTACTGCCTCGGGTTTGTCTACTTAAAACATTGGAGAAGTCAATATATTTTTGGAAGTATTCTGGACAATCACCATTGTGCATTTTGTGTACAAAGAATACCGTTTTTGTGGTTGGCAACTATAACTGTACAGTTGTTTTTGAACTTCCGGAATGGCTATAATACATCTTCAGGCAACCAGTTGCCACATATTCATTCAGTTAATGGACACTGAACTGAGACCCACCGAAACCAATGCATATCGACCACCAGAACGCGTCCTATTGACGTACAGATGAATCCAAATAGTAAACGGATTGCTCAAGAGGGATTAGTTATGCGTGTATTACCCCTTCAGGTAATTGTAACCAAATGTATCGTGTTTTACGTTTATTTCCTGATTCATTATAGAATGTCATACATTTTGATTGGGGTGTGTGTTTAACTGTGGTGCCATTGTTCGTTACCTTACAAAGGATTGGCCTTCTCAATAAAAAAATAGCTTGGATCAAATCCTGGAGTAGGGTAGAAATGAACCACATACAAAAGAAAATAATGTCTAAACAGAAATCATGTAAACCATATAGGTACTCGAATATATGAAACTAATAATCGTTAGAGGAGAAAGAAGCCTTATTCCTTTTAATAACGGTTTTAAATCTGTAAAGTGTCATAGGTTTTGGAAATATACAAAGTCATTATATACGTATTGATATTAATATGGTTATTATTTTATTATTAACACTGAATGTCACATAAACACGCACATGCATTTCGTTATTTCGTCGACATCAAAATAATTAACTTTATTAATTAAAATACAACATACCTATATAGTAAAGCCCATGTAAGTCTTTCAACCGGATAAAGAAAAAAAACCGAAAGCTTCCCAAAAAATACAACAATAGTCCATTGTATTAATACAATGGAGTATGGGAAGATTTTGGTTTTTCTTTTTTATCCGGTTGGAAAGACTTACATGGGATTTACATTACTTACCAGAAGTCATTTATTGTTTCCTATGTGAATTCAATCTTGGTTAAAGTACAACACATTCGTATCAACGTACAATAGTCATCCACTCATCCATAAAATATGCGCTTGTCCAACTTTTTCATATTTGGAGTTTATGTTTCAGTTATGTTGAACATTTGTAACATATTCAATTCGTATGTTTATATAAAATGGTTGTATAAAGCTTATTATGTATTAAAGATTCCGTTTATTGTGACACTTGACTTTTCCGTTTTACAATACAATATAATATTATAGTCCTGTCTTCCATCATAGACACAATTTCAACAGACTTTAGTATTGAAAACAATCGCATACATTATTCTCATGAAAAATCGTTTGAATTCCTTGCCATCATTCTTGAAATTTTTCCACTAAATCTTGATTTACAATTAAATATTAGCAATGACAATTAAAAATGTTGAGCGGGATAAATTATTTCTTTCTGAAGCTGAATTTTCAATGGGCAGAACGAATCGGAGCCATTCCATTTGTTTGGGATGGAAAAAATCCATTTCACACAACTCGAAAAAGTGTTGCGAAATTCATTCTGAGCACTGTGGCAATATTAATTAATTGGATTTATAACGTCTTGAGGCTAAAAGTGCATAGCAGTTTCGTATACCGTGGCGTTGGTATATATTATGTCCACTGCATAGTTATTCTGCTGTATGCATTATTCTCATTATTTGGTGTCGTCACACTAATACATTTCAGAAAAGAAGGAGCAAATGCCATCAACATGTGTCTCAATTTCTTCATGTATATCAAAAGTAAGTTACTCAAACACCTAGTCTAGAGTCAAAATGTAAGAATTACCTTATATGTACCTATAATATTGGTTTATCGAAATGTAAATAATTTAACGTCTATATTAGAAATTAATTAAATTTTTTTATGTTTTTCATATCATGCACACTTATTCATGATTACCTACCAGACCCGTTAGGAATTAACTTGAAACTCATAAACCAACTAAATAGAGAGATTCTTTAACACTAAAACCACCGTGAGTTTTTTTAAAGTGAAAAAAGTAGCCTGTCTTGGTTGGGACACTTTGTGACCATGTAAAAGTTTATGGAAAAGTGTACCAACTTACCCCGAACATGATTTAAAGTCTAGGCTCTTATACACGGCAAAGTTTTGAATTTGTCGATATCAAAGAATTTTGTAGATTAAACTATTTGATTCAATATTCTAGATTTTTGCTACTTTGTGTAACTATACAAAAATCTCTAGCTCTCTACAAAAACATTTGCTCATCATTTCCAACACCAGAAACTGACAAAAATAAATAATGCTCGGACAGCGTGTCCATACCATTACTGCAGCTTTAGAGTTAATCAAATCACACACACACACACACATACCATAACAAAACAGGATGTGATATTACCAAATAATAACTAAGAGTATTTTAGGAGATAAATTCGGAAGAAATAATGATATAACTAATAAAATTTAATAGGTCGCTTGCACATTAAGAACAAACAATTCATTGCATGTATTGATGTATTTCGAAAATGACAACTAATATTGGTAATGTCTAGCGTTAGCATTTAAAATTAGGAAGGGGGTAATTAAGCACTTTGTAGCGCATACATCTCTGGCTAAATTTTTATGCTACACTACTAAAATCAGAATAATAATTTTTTTTAGAAAAGTATGTTTCGAAATCCAAGATGAATTTTGTCAACGGGACTGAGCCGCTGTTAGTTCTCGCTACCTTGGGTTGCACTACTTTTCCAGCATTCATGCTTCTCAATTATTTCATTGGTTATTCGAATGCACCAACATACTACCACTCTTCCATTCCTGCAGAATACCGTACTTGGTGGTTGACAACTATGACTATAACTTTTCAACTGTGGACAACATCTTGTGGATTCGCAATTGTACTTTGCTTCATAACGCTTGCATTTTCCAGTTACCCAACACTACGTTTATTGAGCATTGAACTGAGACCCAACAAAACTTCATACCTGACGAAAAATGAATTTCGAACACCAGAACGTATCCAGTTGATGTACAGATCATTTCATATAGTAGCTAGTCTTTCACAAGAAGCATTGGGTATGTGTACATTCCCACTTCAATTAATTTTAACTAAATGTTGCGTGGTTTGTGCGTATTGTCTTATTCAATATTATCAGAGAATGCCATACATTGTAATAGTAATGCTATACATTGGGATTTGTTTAACGGTTGTGCCTTGGAGCATCGTGTTACATATTGTTGGCCTTATTAATAAAAAATCAAGGTCTTGTGTTAAATCTTGGAGTAAGGTGGAAATGAACTGCAGTCAAAAGAAAGTGATGGCTAGATTTCAGAAATCATGTCAACCCATTCAATTTCAGTCAGGCAGTTTCTACTACATCAAAATATCCCAAGTGTTGAAATTTGTAAAAGTAATAATCGTTAGTGTAGGAAAAAGCCTTATTACTTTCAAATAATCAAAAATGTATTTGAAATCTTAAAGTTGTATAGCATATTACCTTTATAGTTTTTGTGTCTTAGGTTACTATAGAATAGAATGACAATATAATATGCAATTGTTATTAATGATGTATTTCGTCTACACTAAACAAATCAACTTTCTTTTAAAACATTTAAAGCTTCTTATGCGAATTTGGTATAACTTACAGTTAGTACACATGCACTGTAATAGATATTCTCAGTAAACTGTATGTATACACATTCAACTACCCTCACTTTATACAACGGTCATCCACATACGTAAGTTTGCAAAAGTTTTTCTAGAACATTAAATTCGTATGTTTATGTAGAATGATTGTATTCTATGTATGTATTGTATGTAGAAAGCTTATTATTATTAATGATTCAATTTTTTGTGACTTGATTTTTCATGTTTACAATTACAATATAATATTATAGCCATGTCTTTAATCATAGCAACAGTTTCAACTGGCTTTAGTATTGAAAACAATCCTGTTGCTGAGATATCATGTCATAGCAAAGCATTGATATTATATGTTGTATTGTGTATATTAGGGTAAAATGTTGTTATTTAAGTTAGTTCGATTGATGGATTCATAATTGTCGGATCGTAATGATTAGTCGTCTCTGCGGTTGAGACCGTATTTGTGTATGTAAAAGCTGGATAGTTTCAATAAAGTCTTGAAATTGTATTCCAGTGACATTGTTTGAAAGTTATTTTCATTGGTCCTTTCAAATCGCGTACAATATTTTCATGAAAAATTGTTTGCATTCCTTGTAATTATTGTTGAAAATTTTCCACTACCTCTGTTTTGAATTAAAATTATTCAACGTTAGCAGCAAAGAATAAAAATGATAAGTGGAATAAATTATTTCCTTCTGAGGCTGAATTTTCAATGGGCGGAGCTAATCGGAGCAATTCCTTTTGTTTGGGATGGAAAAAAGCCATTTCATACCACTCGAAAAAGTGTCGCCAAATTCATTCTGAGCACTGTGGCAATAATAATTAATTTGATTTATGGAGTTTTGAGACTAAAAGTGCATACCACTTTCGTATACCGTGATGTTGGAATATATTATATCCACTGCGCAGTTATTCTGATGTTTGCAATATTCTCATTATTCAGCGTTGTCACACTAATACACGTCAGAAAAGAAGGAGCAAATTCAATCAACATGGGTCTCAATTTCTACATGTATATCAAAAGTAAGTTATTCATGCACCTAATCAGAAAGAAAGAATTACCTTACCCAAAATAGTGCATAGTACAATGAACTACTTCTTTTAGAAATTTAAATTTCATGTTTATATTAGAAATTAAATTATCAATTTTTTTGAAACATGAAGGATGTTGCAATGTTGCCTAACCAATTAGTACAATGGTGATTTTATAGTAACAATAAGTTTTTGAAATTCTAAATGTCATGAACTTGACGGAATTATGTGTTGTGATCAATATCAATTGAAATAGGAGATTTTAAGGGTCGTCCTCATGTATAGGTTCTTCAACTTTGGTGTTGTAATGCAGTCGAAATAATGGTTCATTTAAAATGGGTTGGTATACTTTGTTGCCTACTTAAATAAAGTGCTATTCACGAAAAATCCCGCACTCATTTTTCCTGAGCAATTATTTCATTCGCACTACATAACCAAAATTAGAAATCCCGCACATGAAAATGATTGTTGAAGTATGTTCTTTGTCGACTGATATGTATTGCAAACTCTAATTCGGTCTGGTTCATGAGTTACGGATTTTCAAAGACTTATTGTTACTTATAAATCACTTTACTATGTACTTACTATGCGCAAGCAAGCTTCTTTAAATTTCCAAAACATTACAAAAGAGTCGTTGAAGAAAATGATATTAATAAAATCTTTAAAACTTGTGGGAGCGCATTCTTGAAAACCCTTATCAATCGAACTGAATACTTTGTGTTATAGGATAGTATTATTATAAGTACAGATTGTATCATCAGGGCCGGTCTTATGCCTGGGCAACCCGGGCGATCGCCCGGGGCCCCGCGCTCAAATACTTGCAAAATGATTACTCGCCGATCACCGGTAATATTATCGAAGAGTAAGGTTGGATAAATTTCAGAAGTTCCTTACAACTTAATACTATTATTATCTAATTTTGCAATATGCCAAAAGAGTTCTGCGTAACGTGTCGTAATAACTGGCCTGGGACCCTGCAAATTCTAAGGTCGCCACTGAGTATCATCCTATTACTAATATACAATGTAATTATGATTTATTTCAGAAAATTATGTTTCAAAATCAAGGATAAATTTTCTCACCGGAACTGAACCCCTTGTAGGTCTCGCTACTCTAGGGTGTATGACTTTTCCAGCATTCACACTTCTCAATTCGTTCTTTGGCTACCACAATTTACCAACATACTTCCACTCAGCCATTCCTGCAGAATACCGTCCCTGGTGGCTGACCACTATGACCGTACTCTTTCAACTCTGGTCAACAACTTGTGGATTCGCTATTATACTTTGCTTCATAACGCTTGCATTTGCCACTTACTCAACATTAGAGTTATTGCGCACTGAATTGAGACCCAACAAAACTTATTCGTACCTGACCATAAATGAATTTCGTCAACCAGGACGTATCCAGTTGATTTATAGATCAATTCAAATAATTGTTCAAATTACTCAAGATGGATTTGGTATGAGTTTATTCCCACTTCAAGTTATTTTATCCAAGTGTACCGTGATTTGTGTGTATTGCCTGATTCAATATCATCAGAGAATGCCATACATTTTAATAGTAATGTTGTACATTGGGGTTTGCTTAACGGTGGTGCCTTGGAGCATCGTGTTACATATTATTGGCCTCATGAATAAAAAATCAAGGTCTTGTATCAAATCTTGGAGTAAGGTGGAAATGAACTGCAGTCAAAAGAAAGTAATGGCTAAATTTCAGAAATCATGTCTACCCATTCGATTTAAGTCAGGCAGTTTTTACTACATCAAAATCTCACAAGTGTTGAAATTTATAAAAGTAATAATCGTTAATGTAGGAAGAAGCCTCATTACTTTTAAGTAATACCCACATGCGGTTTTAGATCTAGATTCCAGATAGGTAATATATTAAGCACCATACATGTAATATACCATATACCTAGCTATATATTTACAATGTATAATCGATAATATATTAACATTCAATGCCAAAGAGTCAAGCAGTATTTTATGTCTGTGTAGGTACAAAAGCAATCAATATGTATATATGTATGGGCTTTAAAATATTTCTACCGAATACCAATTTTAATGGAATCTATCAATTTAGTGAGACATATTCATATAATGTGTTTGTATTAAAAAAATAACAGTTCACCATACGTCAATACAATACGTCAGCACGACTTTTTCATGTTGTGTAGTGTCCATGTTTATATAACAATTTTTTATATAAAGTATATATATGTACATATAATATATTGATGAGTTAATTTATTATCCACATTCTTTTGTCTGTATGCTATAATACAATTTGTTCGATAGCTTTTTTAAACCTTTGTGTAAGATTCCTTCTTAGAAAGAATTATTGATTTTCCTATAGCTACTTACAATTTAAGCTGAACTAATAATAAAAGACGCAGGCCATATTGCCACCTGAGTTTTTCAATTAAAATGCATCCATATTTTATTATTTATACTATATGCTGGATGCCCAAAAATGCCCAGTTATGTTTCCCAATGCAGCCGGAAATAAAGTGAATCGTCCCAACCAGAATAGTGTCCCAAGTATCGTCACATTTTATTGACTCCACAGACAAGACTTGACAAACGACAATGTATTCCTTGGTTCCAGACTTCAACAATTTAGTCTCTCTCCCACCTCCACAATACAATTGTTATCCCGTCAACCTCTACAATTCAAGTCCACAATTCAAGTGTCCTCCTCCAATCTCACTACAAGCTATTTTGTACAAATGCCTAACGGCTAAAGCGGCGTGGTGGATGGTGCAGTTGGTCGGTCGTTCTTTTCCTGGCTGATCAGCGCGACACAGAACACACGGCAATACCACTGTGTACACTCTACTGCGCACCCGACCACTGTTTTGCCCCTACAATACAGTAATTGACGATATCCCTAATTAAATTAGAGACAATTTCATCTTCAATATGGCTGAAGCATAAAGGCCAGAACATTCATTGGCTGCACTTGGCATATAATTTTAAACTATCTCTATCTACAGTCTACAGACACTAGCCTTAAATCATCACTGTACAGATTATTGGTCTCCTAAATAAAAAATCAAGATCTTGAATCAAATCTTGGAGTAACGTAGAAATAATCGACAGCCAAACCAAAAGCAAATACTTTCTCAATTTCAGAAATCGTGAACATCAAGGCAATGGAGACCGTCTCTCTACAAGGTATAGCAATTAGAACCCAATAAATGAATCATTCATCCAGACTTCATTCAGATTATTTTACTACAAATAATTGGTTGTTATTCAAAGAATATAGCCGTTGTAAATATACAAAAAATAATATATTATAGTCATTTCTGAATGCAATCGCATTTCAAACCTTGTTGGCTCAGCATTAATGACAACAGGACAATTGATAATTGTTTTCAGTTTGCTTGGGTCAATTAGATTATTCCGTAGTCTGTCAATGCCCCTGTACATACAGATAGTGGTAATTGTTCTTGGAATGTTAATTCCTCAAGCTGCTTACATGGACACTACCTCTTTGATTATTAAAAAATGTTGGGAAAATCAAGAAGATGAACACATCAAGGTTTTTTCCATCGTTGTCGACCTGTATATACGCAGGGTACTTGTTTAAATTGCAAGACTCAACAGCGACAATGTTTATGAGAATGGCTTTAGAGAATGTCATAAATCTTCTCCTTTGCTTTCAATTTTAGATAATAAACGAATTTAAAATGCCTGAAATTCGCGCGTTTTTTGTATTTTTATGACAATAACAATTGGTGATTGGTTCTGCATGGTGCAAAATTGCAAATGCACTCCCCTGGTTACGCGCTTGGTCAGTAGATGTACTCATATAAAATAAATATGAGTATTTTACTCATATTTACTCAATATTATCATGATAATGCAAAAATAATAAAACTATACACATATACAGGGTGACCGGTTAATTAGTAGAACTCTTCCCTTTTACTCCCAAACGGGGGAAATTGTATGGATTACACATGAAAACGAAAGCTTAGGTGATTATCTTGTCAAATATAGCAATTTTCTAGGTTCAGTATTTTAGGAGATATGGTCATTTTAAAAACCGAATGTTGAATGAGGATTTTACATGACAACGTTAAAACCAAATTAAAATGCATCAAAATTGGCCGTAGCGCAAATTGTTTTTAAATTTAATGGCAAAATATTTTATTATTGAGATAACAAACCCATCGTGGGGTACACGTATACCCTGTGCCCCTGGGTAAGCGTGCGGATGCGGCAAACAATATTTCCATGTAAAATCCTCATTCGAAATTTGGTTATTAAAATGGTCATATCTCCGAAAGTACTCAACCTAGAAACATAATATTGCTACATTTGGAATGATAATAACCTCAACTTTCTTTTCATGTGCTTATAACCCATACAACGTCCTCCATTAGGGAGAAAAAGGGAAGAGTTCTACTAAATAACCGGCTACCCTGTACACTCAAACGTTTTCAAAGAATCGATATTTAAATTAAATTTAAGTATATAATATGTGATAATTTTTTGTTATTTTCAATATTTACAGATAGGATTCACTGCAAATATTTTGTGTAGCAGAACTAAATTTTTTTATGTATAGCGTCAATTTATCCGTCAAAACCTATATACAAATTGGCCCATAGCCATACAATTTTGAATCCTCTTCACTGTATTCATTGAAATAATATTGTATCAAATAATAAAATGGGATTACCCATTTTACTCCATGTATTGACTCATAAGCATTGTAACTAACTTACTTTATAAGCCATGGTGTATAGCCATATATGTCTTGGCCACAATGGTATATTTATTACCCTTTTCAATCGTCATAAACAACAGTTTGAAATTAAATTTTGTCGGAGCGTCGTAGCATATATACATTCTAATATTATTGTTTTCCATCTTAACAAAATTTACCATTACAATGGATTGTTCCAAAAGCCAATTTGATAGCAAGGTTTGATAAAGGCGTTGTTTCTGTGATAGTGTATGCATTTTTTACCTCTTGTCGTGTTTTCTTTCATTAAAAAACCGAAGCTCCTTTACAATAATACTTTCTACGTCTGTCAATGTCTGTCATAACGTCGGTTCGTTGAAGTGGTAACGCCAGAATACGTGTTATTTCGACTGCATTCAAATTTCCCCACAGCTAACTATGCTTAAGCTTTTTGTTAGGCTGTCGTTGTGCAAGATAATGGATGGAAACAACTAGTGACGGGTAATAGACGCGTCACTAATTAGATGACGAGGAGTTGTCTTTATCAACTAAGCCACACATAATATGGTTGAGTGTCTAGCGCTGGGAGTATATAATATCTGGTACTTTCAAAATAAATGCTGTATAACTTAGCTGTACAACTTTACTGCTTTATGATATTTAATCCTAGAAAAATTTAATTATGGCAGATAGGTAAGTATTTATTTGAAAGTGAAACTACTGTATCTATTATCACAGTTTTATTTCCCAAGCTGTAATTTTACAGTTACACCTAATGTACCTGCGTTTGGATTATCATTATTCCAAAATGCGTCACATTTAACCCTGAGGTCAAACCAAAGTTGATATCGAAACAGCTCGCGCTACTTTTTATTCGGATTCTTAGATGTTTATGTTTGCTTACGCTGTAGAGAATTGAACATTGAGGTATTTTGAAATATAGGATAAAATAAATATTATTTAGTAACAGTAGAGTCTAGACCCCGCTGATTCGTAATTCGGCAAAACAACCTTTATAGTTTCCTTCCTTCGTTTTATCTGAACAGGCACACCCATTAGTCAGAAAAAACTAGTCCTATATTTGTATATCTGTGCTGTATCCTGCAAACTGTGAACTTCTACTGAAGAAAAAATGCTAAACATATTTGTTTTAGTAGCATGTAAACTTTATAACAATATTTATTTTAGGTGGGGATTTTCTGTGTACTTATTTCTCCCCTACCCAAATAAATTCGGCGTATCTCAACCGATATGTTTTGCTTCTAAAAACAAGTGGAGAAAATTCATATTTTTGACTGGATTTGTAAATATCTTAATTCACTTAATAATTGTTTCATATATTGTTGGCAACGTCATTTCCCAGCAGAACTTGTCCATAAGTGTAAAATGCGAAAAAACGATCGTCCCAATTTTGGGTATTCTTTCGTCTGGCTTGGGATTGGCTTGTATTGTAACAATGCTGAGAGACTTTGAAGATTTATCTTATATTGCCAACCTAGGGGTAATAATGGACAGCCGAATGGACGGTAAAAATACTCCATTTTTGAGAAATTAGAAATAGTTATTTGATTATTTATATCAAAAACAAGCATTATTCGTTTCTTAACTAAATAATAATTTTGTAATTGCAAACAAGAATAGTTCTTTATAATTAAAGCGTTTTTTTAATTATTGAATGAGATTAACCAAAAAATTTAAAAACAGGAATACAAAGAAAAAGAATATCAGGCGATTTAAACCCCCAATTGGAATGGGGTTGTGCTTTCTTTTCTTTTCAAATAAAATAGGATGAAAGAAGATTCTGTTTATAGATAATTTCCACTAAATTTATTTCAATACTAAATGGGGTTTTAAATTACAAACTAAACAAGAGGTTTTAAAACAGGAATTTATAAAACGGAGAGAAAAAACATAAACCCTGGCATTTTGTACTCTGTGATCGGACTCGGGTTATGCTTTCTAATAATTGGAACTGCATCCATGGCGATTCTTGCTGGATTCTACGCTGCATTTCTAGACTTCCCTTTGAGGCACTACGTCGCAATATTTTTGGGCTACCCAAAAACATACGGCGATTGGTATCCATTTCGAATAATAACAGGCGTTTGGATCTTCATTGTGTTTACTCAAGTACTATCCGCTATCAATTACATTTTTTTGCTCTCTATTACTTTTTTTCAATTTGTTAAATTTTGGTTGTCATTTTTGGAAAAATTAGGAACATTTAATGAAAGAGAACGTATTGCCTACCGAATGGTGAGCATAGTCGTTTCAGAATGCAATCGCGTTTCAAACCTCATTTGTCCAGCATTAATTTTTGCAGGGCAATTGATAATTGCTTTCAGTTTATTTGGGTCAATTAGATTATTTCGAAATCTGAAAATGCCAATGTATTTACTGCTTCCTGGATTTACAATTGTTGCAGTAATTGTTGTGTTGATGCTAATACCTCAAGGGGCTTACATGGACACCAATTCTATCCTTATTACAAAGCGTTGGGCAAATCAAGAAAACAAATATATTACAGTTTTTTCCAATAGCTGTCGACCTTTAAGTATATGCATAGGTTGTTTGTTTAAATTGAAGGACTCAACAGCTACTACGTTTATGAGAATGGCCTTAGAAAATGCCATTAATCTTCTTCTTTCCTTTAAATTTTAAATTAAAGTCAATAATATAACGGAGACCCGCCTACTAGTGAGATAGTATAATTACGTATAATGTGATGTATCTACTCATATACCATAGCTGAAAAAGTACCCGCTACGCTCGTAATTTTTAAATTATCAGTGCAAACAACAACCTAGTAAGCCAACTTAGAACAACAGTTAATCCTACGGGGGTTTCACCCCCGATACTCCCGAAACGGAATAGGTAATTTATTTATAGAAAATTACTTTTATTTATTAATTTTTTTTAGAGCTGAACAAAGCTAAATTTTTTGTAATATTACATAACCCACACAAATACGTTCAGATCTAGAAAAATTATCAAAGCCAATTTTTAACCTGAAAATATTTTTTGTAAATAAAAGTAATTTTCCATACATAAATTATACCGCTTTCGGGAGTGAATACCCGCCAGGATTATAACTATTGTTCTAAGTTGACTTGGCTTGAAATTTAAATTTATTAGCTTTAGCACACGAGGCACTATGAATCACAGTTTTATAAGATTGATTGATTAAAATGATGAGCTGAGTATTAAGTGGAAATCATAATTTATCATAATGTCCAACCCTGTACATTGTTTGGCTACCAATAAATTACATACAAGCACCTTAGATGTTGACATTCCTTTGTAATTAACATATACGTATATACGATTTGTCACTTTCTGTGGCAAGAGTCTATAATTTATCATCACGTTTAGTTCAATGAAAAAGAAACCATTAATAATTCAGTGGTCTCAAATTTTCTTGCATTTTGTATATCTAACACTTTCACAGACTTTCAAATACTTTTGTAAGTTTAAAAATAATTTAGGCTGATAACCTAGACTAGATTGGTATACATCACGGCCTTTTGTACCGGACGCGACTACTACCCCTCCCCATCATTACGTTGCATAAATTGGACTTCAGCCTCCGAGTGTGTAGCTCTAGTTTTTAATGCAGTGTGGTTGTTTTGTAGAGAAAACGTTGAACAATTTAACTCATGAAAATATATAAATATTGCCAACCTTTCCTTATATAACATTTCGATTCTGAATTGACTCACAAAATTATTAAGTATATAATTTTAAAAAATTAATTGGAATTCGATAAATAAAATTGATATTTTGTTTGAGGTAACACTTGTTTAATTGCTCTGTGT
>JAQFYB010005125.1:0-14702 GCA_034694085.1 Pogonognathellus longicornis | reverse complement strand
AAGCATGAAAATAATTATTTGTCTTGTAAACCAATGAAATATGAACAATATAATTATAAAAGCATTTTAACAGTTATTAACTGAACTGATTTTTTATTTAATAGGCACTTACGAACTAGCAAGATGTAAGTTAGCAATATCAACTGAAACATCTGATTTAAACAGCGATACCGATCTTGGTAGAGGCAAACGAAAGAGGAGTTCAGTCAAATTACGTCGGGCGAGACTATTCGAGCTCAGACGATGAGATGATGGAGGTATCAAAATCAAAAGAAAAAAAATCGAATGAAATACTTTCCACTATTGCAACACCTCCAAAATTTCCTACTCTACAATTGGTAACAAATGAATCAAATCAGTGCCTTGGAGTAAAACATCAAAGAAAATTAGTGAAAAGTCCCACATCAACAATAAATGACAGTAACCTGGATATCCCTCAAACACACACTATTTCTGAAACTGTTTTGCGAACAGCTGCTCATACTTCTATGACTGAACAACAATATTCACAAGATATTTTCGAAGTCTTATCCGAATTAAATTCTCCGAAAACAACACCTCAACAAAACAAATCTTCTAGATATTTGGACGTTGCTCATCCTGATATATCTACGAACAACGCTACGTATTTCGTTGACGGAATCAATAATTTTGACAAACACATTGGTTATAGCATAACTCGCATATAATATTCTTAGCAAATAAAACCACGCAATGGTCTAAAAATATTTACAAATGATATTTTATTATGGTTTTCAGAATTCAAAATAAAGGTCCTGACGGAACTAAGATATATAATGATTGTTCAACAACAGCAGGATGATAAATTGAATATGATTGTGGCTTTAATAAATGATCGAGTAGATCCGTCTTCACAGTTAACCGAAGTAGACGCAGAATTACCCGTAAAATCGCAGGAAGACGTTGACAAAATTAATGAACGAATATTAGATGATGCTGATTTTAAAACCAGTCTGGTCAGTCATTTCCATTCGTTTCTTTATAGAAATTTTATAAAATGTCATTTACAGCAAAAAATATACTGGCAGACAGTATAATAGTGGCCATGATTGTAGACAAATTACTAGTAATGTGCGAATTATTTTCTTTTTTCATTAGATTAAACGTCTTTCGTCTGTTGGTGGTTCGTCTACAAAAGAAGTAGTCCGCCGCATATTGCTGAAACTTTTTCAACTTGAGGTGGCTGAGACGTACAGTTATCGAGGTGCGAAAGGAAAACTCAATTTTTCAAGTACACCTCTGAATGGCGTTGTGCACGGTAAGTTTCATACATAAATATTTATATTCTAAATCAATATACTTTACTGCAATACATATGAAGGAGTATAACAGACAGTTTTTGTTATGGTCTACCATTACTTAAGGTGATATCAAACTAATACAAAAATTTCATTGCAGCGGCTGTTCGGCAAAATCAGTTAACGACATCGTCAACTGATAAAGAGATAGAGATTGGAATCATGGAGTGGTTGAAGCGAGCGAAGCCGAAAAATAATAAATCTTAGATGTGAGTACCTACTTTGTTTTTACATTTTTCAAATATTTGAGAATATGAATAATAAAACATTGTCTTGTTTTCGTGCAGATATTTTGGAGATTTCCAGCAGATATTTTGGAGATTCCAGTAGATATTTTGGAGATTTCCAGCAATGATTTGCTCACCATCGTACTCGTCGCAATTAAATCCATCAAGTTATTACAAACAATCATTGTTGCTTTTAGAATAATTGATTAAAATATTTTTATACGTCATAAGAATGTAACTAAATTGATTGTTACGCAAAATAAATATTTAACAACTAAAATTTCGTTATCTTATTAATTATCTGTTTAGCAATAAATAATACAGAGACAGTATATAAAGTGCGAATAGTATAGTTCGTAAGTGGGTAATCGAGGACGTGTTTAAAACGTAAGTTGCGGGACGTTTTAATCACATCTCCAAAGCGGACATTTGTACGAGCTATAGTCGTTTTCTATCCGTCTTATGTACCAACTGAGACGTGATTAAAACGTCCGGTTGGTACACCGCGGACGTTTTTAGTAGGTTTTTGTCACCTATTTGAGCTGCCTGGGTTGGCGCATACCTAGAAAATTTATTGATGAAGGTTTTTATCCTAAAATTTTTTTTGTAAATAAAAACAATTCTAATAAATTCTACCGCTTTCGAGAGTGAACCCCCGCTAGGATTAACTATTGTTGTAGGTTGACTTGGCTTGTTGGTCGCACTGATAATTCAACTAATAAGGGGAGGGGTGGGGGTGCGTTCGAATAACGGGCAATTTTCCTAGTTGTTTCTAATAAGAAAGTGTGAATTCACTTAAACTATAACTCGAAAAACTTTTATGTAATTCGAAAATAAACTTATTCAAAAAATTTGTAATTTATTTGAACTTATTTGAAAAAATTTGGATTTGTTTAAATTAATTCGAAAATATTTGGGACCCAAAGGTTTGGATTTATTTAAAGTATTCATTCGAAATTATTTGTACGTAATTTAAATCATTCCGAAAGGTTTGGATTTATTTGAATTAATTCAAAAAGTTTAAATAAACTAATTAATTTTCCCCTCCCTTAATTTTAATGGATGACGTATTAATTGTATCACCCTCTGATGATGTAACAATGGCATATACCCCTAATTGAGTAAAAATTGCATTTCCCCAAATAACAATAATTACTTAGGTAATCTATCCCATTTAATTGAAGACGCAATGGTACATAATTTCCACATTTTCTTATATTTGATTGTGTAATAAATACATCCCCCCCTTTCCGTAATATTTCACGATACAACAAATTTTAAAACCAACAATATTACACCTCCGCTACTCTTTAAATATGAGTTGAAATGCAATAATAAAAAGAATGTTTGTATGCTTATTTAGTTAAATATTTGTGTTAATGAATGATGGATGAGACAGCATTGATAAATACATTGAGATTGTTGACCTCCCTGCTTTTTAGTTTACCATTGAACACAAAATGTTCCATTATCTCATTTCAATAATTTATATCATCCAACCATCAACAAAGATTTCCAAAACGATAAGCAGAAATTAAAAAAATAAATAGAATCCAGAAAGATTCGAAGCTCACTCTCACATGCTGAATTAAAGCCAGATTCTCACATCTAGACCACTAAGCCGCAGGTCCCTGTTGTTAATTGCTGTCTCATTTTCTTCTAAATATCTTTCGTACAGGTAGGACGATGTTGTTTACGTTCAAAAAATTTCCTACTTTATCTATCTATCTGGGACCACATGTTAGTTCTATATTGTATTTATTATTTAGACAACGCGCTACAAGGTTGTAATAGGAAGTTTACATCCAAGATTTTTTCCCTTTGTGTGTGAATATTTGGACTGTCATTTTTGGCTAATTGTTTTCAGGTAATCAAATGGGGTTTAGAATATGTATTTTCGTCAATTCTTCCATCGATTACATCAAATTACATGTACAATGTATTGGGCGTCTGCGTCTGTCGATTTATCGCATGTAATTTGTTTGGAAACAAAGACAATTCACGTCAGGCATATAAAACTGCCACAACTTCTACAATGATATCGTAGCGTTAGATGTCTAAATATGCATCGTCTCAACAGAATGTATAATTTTTTTTCTTAACAATTGAGGTAAAACATAAAATTAAACAACTAATATCATTTAAATTTCAATTTTTACCACTGAATGGTATGAAAAATAGGCTTTATTACAGCCAAAACGGTCAAAATATGCAATAGAAACCAAAAGTGGCCAAATAGGCACTAAAAACCAAAAATAGGCAAATAGGCATTTTTAGGCACAATAGGATTTTGTATATAAGCTTCTAATCACATGAAACGTCTAAATACGGAGTGTGCCTATCGTAGGATAAAGAGAGCCGGATAGGCTTTTGCCTGCTTTTCCGAACTACGATTATGACATTAGTACGCTTTATTATTAGACGCACTATGGGACTGAGTAGCAGCATAAGAATTAGATGATTTTATAACATGTGTTTTGAGTAGAATCCTTGACAACGGGTACTTAATAAGTAAATTTGCATAGGATGTGTTATTTATCTCATACTCAATGTTGTAAGTTGACACATTGAAAGCAAAATAACTTATAAAGTACCCGTTGTCAAGGGTTCTAATCCATAACCATGTTACAAAAGTCACAAAAGTATCAATGCTTACCCCTTCCCCTATAACGTCTAATAAAATAAGTACTGTATCTATTCTATAGCCTTTAAGTATGCATGACTCTGACTGACTGAGTGAAAACGGATAGTTGTACAGTTTGAAGCGAAAGAGCAGATAATCATTTACTGTGCTGTTCTCTGAGGATCAGAGTCGAGTCGGGAGTGACAAGTAACTTAGTGAGTGCTCTGCTGTCTCTACTGTAGAAAGCTACACTGGCTTCGCAAGAAAGTAGCATAGGCAGCTACACTAAAAACTGTCCCAGCCGACAGTCTAAAGCGTATTAAATTAAATGTAATAATAAATTATTGGGTCTGAATTAATTTCTCCACAATGCTAATATGCATTACATTACCAAAGAAAACGTAAAATCAAGTCACTTCATAGACACTAGAGGACACTCAACAATATTTTCTGAATTACCTTTTGCCTCTTGTTGTATGCTCTGACGAATTTGACACGAATTGGCCTTCTATAAGTAAACACGCAACAAAGTTAAACAGCTAAATGCTGTTGTGAAGTACGGGAAAAGGTCGTATCAATGCATTTTATCAACCCTCTACTCTGCTTTATCAATTTTAAGCTTTTAATATGCGGCCGCTTTTTTGTAGTTGTCAAATGAAAGTCGAGCACGATGCATTCAACTAACGTGTATTTTATCATTTACGATGCTTTAGCTTTAAAAACGCTGATTGCCTGCTGCTGAGGGGTTTTTTATTTTTCAACATACGAATATGAAATTTTGTATTCTAAATACATAGAATACGCCCTATTAGGTTCTTATGGACCATTTTGGTGAACTATTTTTAGTTTCGAAGTTAGAGCCAGGTAAAAGTTGACCAATTATCAGGTATAGTTGCATTTTTCTCGCAAACTAAAATGAAATTCGAAAATATTATAGACACTAAATATGTTTACTTTAGTAAGGGGAACATATTGTAGTAGTGTATATACACCCCCACCACCCTGAGTTTTCAAGTTTCTGTAGCCACCCTGAGTTTCCCATGCTTTAACATGGTAGAGTACGGTTGTACTGGTATAAGCTCTATCCCAGAAATCCACCCTGAGTTTCCTATGCTATAACATGGGAAAGTACGTGTTGGTATAGGCTTAAGACTACGTCTCCTATAACACGGGACCATAAGTACCTGCGGGTATATCATCCCTAGCCTCTCTCTCTAATCCTATATTTATTCTTGTATATTATGTGGATGCTCCTTGTAGATGTTATGCTAACCACCTCATTAACTCGATGCTTCCCTTTTCTGTTATATGACTTTATGTCCTAGAATTATGCCGAGGATATATGCATGCCATTATAATAATACTAGAAATGTACACAATTCAATTCATTTTATATAATATTTATTTCCAAGAATTAAGGTATAGATTAGTTATAAGGGATATGGTGTCCAACGATTTATTTCCTTGGTTATACGTGTACTTCCACGCATAGTTTTTCCACACACAACATCATTCAACTTTGGATTTACAGAACATTTTTTAAGTACATAATGTGTAGGGTCAACCTGTAACCGCTTTGCATTCAATGTCTTAAATTGGTTTTTGCGTTTTAGATCCATCACAGTTTTTGGCTTTTTTGGTTAACTTTGTAGAAATTTATCTTGATAATTCTTCCATAATTCATCATCGGACTGTTGACCCTCCACAGTGATTCTCTGTCGTTTCTCGCCAATTACTACCTTCTTCTTTTTAACTAGTAGTAGTATAAGTATTTATTGATTGTTTCTCGGACGTGTACAATCATTTCGATTATCAAAACGGTTACAAAAATAATGGTTTTAGTACTATATTATTTACTTAAGTGTAAAATTACGGTAATTAAAGTTAATGTAATTAATTCTTCTTTTTAACTAAAAGAGATGGTTCAACATAGGTGCAGACCTTTGGGTAAAATGGTCTATTGTTAGGATAAATCCTAACATCATGAACGCTATGCTTGGTCTTTGGAAGTCGCCCTTTTTGTCTTTTACTAGAAGAAGGGTATCCTTCCTCATCATTATTACTTCTTTTCTGTGCATTTTTGACAATTGGCATTTTTTCCTCCATTTCCTCCTCAGATTTGAAGACATCATTTACAGGATCAATTATATCTTGGGAATCATCATAGGGTGTATCCTTTTCAATTTGACTCTCCACATTGCGAGATACATCCTTAACAAGTATAGGTTTATTCTCTTAATTAACTCCTTTCTGATAGATATTCCTAGCATGTTCTTGATACAGCAAAAGTTTAACATCATCTGGAAGCGTACTATCCAGGATTGGATCAGAAAATTTTGAAGTTTGGTTTTTAGGTAAGCTTTGAATGCTATCAAAAATATCTTCTGGTACCAAGCGCATCCTTCTCACCATATTTACTCCAGAAGCTTACTAGCTAAAAGGCTTAGCACTGTGGAAATTATTACAGGTAGAAATCCACCTTTCTGAATTAAAAGCTTCCTTTTCTTTTCTAACGCAATTTTTCCAAATGCAATTTTTGTAATTACTCCTTTATATGGTTTAAATTTTTTAATTTTTGTAGGAGTAACGGGGACGTTAGTGTTGAGTACGGTCAATGTTAAATTAAATTTTTTCTGTAATGACTATTACAATGCAAATATGTTTTTAAAAACTTTTGGTTTGCTTTAATACGTTGCACCATGATGTTGCTTGTGTCAAACTTTATAGTGAAATGAGATATAGTGAATAAATTTTCTACTTATAAGCAATGTCAAGTGTAGTGATTTTGTCATTCACATATTTCTTCACAATGGAAGAGGTTCAAAATAAGTATAAAGATTTAAAAAGCCCTGGGGCGTTTTCGAGTCTAACTGGGTACTTAAAGAGTAGTAACAGTTTGCCACAAGACAAGTCCATAGTAAAAAATGCATTATTACGTATAAAGGGGTACGCTTTGCATGCACCTGTTCGTAAAAGGTTCAAAAGAAGAAGGGTATACTCCCCTGCTATTGATCACCAATGGTCAATTGATTTACTTGATATGCGTAGATGAAGCAAATCGAACTTTGGGACCAATTACATATTATGTGTTGTGGATGTATTCTTAAAGATGGCATGGATGGAAGCTCTAAAGAATAAGGAGGCTCTAACTGTTCTTAAAGCTATGAATAATGTCATCACAAGGATCAAGCGTAAATGTGTACATTTACAATCAGATGAAGGAACAGAGTTTGTCAACTCAAAAATGAAAAAGTTTACCAAAGAACATAAGATTAATCATTTTGTGGTGCACTCACCAATGAAATGTTGTATAGCAGAACTCTTCTTTAGAACTATAGCACAAAAGATATCAAGATATATGACAGAGTATAAGACAAAGAGGTTTATAGACAAGCTACACTTCTTTGGATTCTTATACAACCACTCCTTTCATAGAAGTATCAAAATGAAACCCATAGAAGTCAACAAGGACAATGAAATGGATGTGTGGCACACGTTATACGGTGTAAATAAACCGAAGCAGAAAATAGCTTTTAACATTGGTGATGCTGTTCTTCGTACAAGGAGAAAGGGGGTTTTTGAGAAAGGGTACACAAAGTATTTTGAGGACAATGTTTACTATATTAGTAATATAAAAGAATCAAACCCTCCAATGTACTTCCTAAAGGATGAAGAAGGGAACAAGTTAAAGGGAGGCTATTACAAGGGGGAGTTATTAAAAAAGCTGTAAAAAGAAGAGACATGTGTGCCTTCTCTTCACTCACAAAAAGTATTTAGTACCAGGTAATAATGGCTTAAGCACAAGTCGATCAAATGAAATTTTCAATGAATATTCCAATTCATGTGAAAAATTGTGAACAAGTTATTTGGTATAATTTTCAAGAATCCAAGTTTAAAATATATTACGAAAAAAGTGGAATTGAAATTTCAACTTCAAGTTTTAAGGAAATTATTAACCACCTTATCCAAAATCAAGAAATTGTAATTATTGACCACACACAGTATGTGGGATAAAATTCTCAATTGTTTCTCCTGGTGTCGTTCAAAAGACAGACAATCATATTACAGTTACTTGTGCACCAAAATTCAGTAATTGCTGTTCCACAAACCAAGACAATAATACAGAACGTCCCATTAAAATCACTGATGAAATCGTGATTCTTTACAACATCACACATAGAGCCTTTATAATTCATCATCGTGATAAAAGTGGAAAACACAACATTCAAATTCGGGCTGACAATTTTCATCACGTTTTATCATACTTGTACGAGAATGGCGTTACAGAACTCGAAGACAAACACTACGTTCAAGAAAGTACAGTTTAACGAATACGTGGAAGTATTTAACGTACCCTATCAAGATGAAACACGAACAAAATATTGGAAATTTTGTTACATTGACCGTTGCCGATTTAAGGACAGGATTCAATAGGCTGGGATGGTGTTGGAACCAATTCTACAGAACAGGATTAGTCTTCAACAAATAAAATATTGACCCTTGTAGAATAACTATATTCATATTGCATAAATCGATGTAAATAAAATATTGACACTTGTAAAATAACTATAAACATGTTTTATCTAAATAAAATCTTATGCTGTTAAATAAAAAAACTCGCGTGTTTTGCTGGTCCTTTATTTAATACATCCTTTAGCTGGTAAAGGGGGAATAACTGTGTGTTGCCCCGCATATGTGAAACATAACTATACTTATGGCAAAATTATATGAGCATCATAACTATGCCTATGACAAAATCCTATGAGTATCATAAATATGCTTATGGCATATACATATACGGAGCATAACCATGTCTATAGTACGGTGCAATGAATAACATGAATGTCTTTAACATGTACATCATATGTACATCACATGTACATCATATGTACATCATATGTACATCATATGTACATCACATGTACATCACATGTACATCATATGTACATCATATGTACATCACATGTACATACGATGTACATCATATGTACATCTCATGTACATCATATGTACATCACATGTACATCACATGTACATCACATGTATATCACATGTACATCACATGTACATCTGTGTCAAACAGTATGAGTATGTGAGTAAATAAACGCTAACAAGTATCGTTTTTATTTTTAAAAATATGTTTTTTTTACTTCATATAAACAATACAATCTTCAGGAAATAAAGAATTTCTAACTCTACAATTATCATTTTGAGCTTGGCAATAGTCTAACACCAAATATCCATACTGCTTTTTCAGCAGATCTTTTGTTGCTTCCTCAACGAGTACATTCTTTTTCCCACCATTCATTTGTTGTCCAAGTATCCTTATGGCTACACTATCCCTTGGATTCTTCATCGCACAAATGTACTTACTTTGCAAAATTTTTGAAAAACAGATTTTGCACAAGCAAAATTATTGAAATATTGTAATGATGAGATGAAATTGTGAATGCCTTCACAGCATCAGAGTTGCCACTAACTTCAGCCATCAGATCGTCAAGTACTATGAGTTTATGTCCTTCTCCATTCAAGTTGTTCAAATTTTCGGGCAGACCAAGATGAAATTTAATGCATGGAACACTTTTTTTTAAATTGATAATAATAATTGATATGCTGTGTAACAGTATGTAATGCGTTCCATGGGATAATCAATAATTTCATTATGTCTCTTCAAAATTTTTGAAGTTAATGTAGATTTTCCAGATTGTGTTTGGCCAGCAATAGTCATGCAAAAGGGTGCTTTAAGTGTAATATCAAAATAGGGGCACCGATCCTCGTCTAATTGATGAAACAAATTTGATGCGTACATGTCCATGTTTACTATGCAAATGATCTGAAACTTGTCATTACAAGTTATTTAGTATAATAAAATATGCTCAATAAATGGTACACAATTTCTTTTGTATTATTTTGTTTTTATTGTTTTCGAAAATAAATGAGATTTTACATGAATCATTCGGCGTACAATACTATCATTTCTTGTTGTATTATTGCTAAAAGGTGTGTATAAATATTTTAGAGGATACCTCATTAATCTTTTATACAAAAAGTATATTACATACAATCCACAAACGTTACTACGTAAATCTTGCAAACGTTTACTAATCTCTATTACAGACATTTTCATTTTATTTACAAAGTTTTTAAAGTGTGCGGGGTAAAAACTTATCCCTATTCCATATGAACAGAAGAATTCCAAAGGACCATTTGAATTCTCAATGAATATTCCAACCCAATGTTCCCCACCTTCTTTACTCGTTTGATTATTTACACATAGACATACTGGATACTGTGTTATCTTCAGTTTATCCAGATAATCGCAGGGGATGACTTCCACAGTCACTCTCAGTTTTCCACATAGTCCACTTAGAATTTGATAAATTGATGTAGTATCCATTTTAGAAATCTCTGGAATAATCACTTGCTTATCCTTTTTTATGTACAATACTAATTGATATTCAGCATAACATATCACATTTATACTTTCTGGTAGTGACTTCTTAAAGCGGAGCTTTACTGAAATATTCCCATGTCTTGGTGGATAAAAAGCATCCCGTACATTACGAGAATCGAATGCAAACATAGTTTTTCCACTAAAGTATTGATTGGAAGATATATCAAAACATTCATTGGAGTTTGCAGTCCCCAATGCCTCAAATAATGACATAAAACCCTCCATCCATCTGCTGTTGTAAAAGTCCAAGTCCATGGATTGAGATACGTGATTTTCCCCATTCATTGTAACAGTTATATTTGAAATATCAAAATTTCCAAAGTTGAAGGGATTAGACTCATAGGTTCAATGAAGATTCTTGCTTGCTACTAGAGCCAATATAATACGGTCGGGTAAAAATCCAGTTAGCATTGTTTCATTTGTATGTTGCATTTGACCAGTAGGGATTGCGTACGACTTCATTTCAACCTCTCTTTGTGGATAACAAATGTTATGGCCAGCATTCCATGTTTGTATATGATTTAAGGCGACGGATGGAAGAAGTGCATGTTTCTGAATACTTAATTTAGCTTCCAATATTTTCAACTGTGGTTTGTACTTGTCAGCTTCAGTTCCACATGTCTGAATAAAAAATTCATCTGAAGCACGATGAAGATCAATACGTACGTCCATTCCGGGGATAAAAAATCTGGATTGGTTAAAAAAATCTGTGTGTGGTCTTATTATTAACTCAAATTCACTTGAATTAGTAATGTACATTGCTCTAGCAAGCCATTCCGTCTCTGTGACACTCCCTTCATTTTTAACATAATACATCATCGAAAATAATCCTTGACTTTTGCTCTGTTCTTTTGAAAAGGATAATAATTTCTCCATATAGGCACGATACGCATAATAACTGTTTTTATGTGTAATTTCATTGTCCTTTAATTTCACAACAATACTTTCAAACATTGAATGACCAATATTATTTATAGGGGACATGTTAAACTTTGTCAAATCTCCACACTCTTTAGCAGTAAATTCAGTAGGAGGGTTTGTTATGCCGTTGACTACTTTACACCGCAAATAAATTCTTGAATCGTAGTATTCATTGTAATGTGTATCATTTCCAGGGATGAAAAATGATAAGGGGGCTCCTCGATCATTTTAATTCCTTTATTCTATAAAGTATACCAAAAAAATATTAAAATGGGGAAGTTAAAATAATCACTCATTACGTATACGATTATATAACACCTATACTGACTGGGTCTTATTACATTTTCTCAATGTACCCCAAATCAAAATATGAAGAAATTTTTTAAAATCTACTGCATGCACAATATATTACTGTTAATTTTTAAAATAGCTTCGCCAATGACGATACAATTTTATGGATAGCATGATACGGTTCAAGAAATATGAAAGTTTGAATTGCTTTGATTACCTTCTGATTGGGTTTCAGCAATTGAAAAAAGAGCAATTGCGATTAAAGTTAGTATAAACTTCATGATTTAGTAATAATGTTCAGGCTTGTCGGCAGCGTAATTGTATTGTATTGATCAGTTTTAACTTCACTTTATATATCATGCAGTCCAACCGATATTCCTATCTCACGTAATCTTTTATTCGTATTTCGTGTTTCCGAAAATCCTTTAATCTGAATGACATATCAATAAACTTTATTCGAGTTCAACCTAAACTCAAGGTTTAGGTTTACACCTAAAAAAATATTTATGCATTCGTTTAAGTGTGGTTAATTACAATTAAGCATAGTTAATAAAAAAGCGGAGTGTGCTTAGATTTGGGCTTATAGTGATTAAAGTGATTAAAGGAATAGTAGATTATTATAATTTACACATTAGATACACTTTGTAGTTAGTACACCTATTTCATTAGTGGTTGAGTAAAAGTGGAAAAATTTGAGAGTATGATTGATTACTTTGAAAGCATCAACAAGATAAGGTAGTAAGGTATGGGTAGAGATGGTGTATGACTGGATAAAATTTTGACTTTGTGCAATATAAAATAAAATATTAGGGGAACGTGAGACAAGTCTGTATCTGGTATCCTACAAACTTTCAAACACATTTATATATACTCTATATTGGGCCATATTTATTGTACGTATATGTTTTCATAAATTTCATTTCAAATTTTTATGTTAGCCAGAAGTTGAGCTTTCCTAGACCATATAGGGTAAATATTTTAACATGATTTAATGTGTGCTACACAAAGCATGATATCATGTTGAAATTTCTTAGGGTGTGGTATCAAAGGATAGTAAGTCAATTTCTCAGAAAGCAAACAATGTTTGCGCTTCATCAGTATCTGTAGTAGGCATACACCTAAAATCTTGTTGATAGTATGGTGTAAGACGTAAGATAATGCACATTATGCTCTAAGGTATGCTCTCGCTGTTTGTAATTGGAAAACAGACCATTTTGTACTGATTTATAAGGACTGGAAACAAATTAAATTTGAACTTGAACTTGATTCATATTATGTTATAAATGAGTGAAATTACTGTTTCATCCAATTATAGATAGTATTTGTAAATTGTAAGTTAGTTACTCGGTATAAAGTTATCAGAAATAATATTCCAAACTGTGATTAAATTAATAAAAATTGGTTTATGCATTATTTATTAGGGCTTAAAATATTCACCTCGGCAAGCTCAAATTTTTAATTACTGAGGATGAAAAGCTCTAGATACCTTCTCGAATACGCAGGTGACAGCAGGTAAGTACATTTGACAGATATACTTCATAGATAGACTTCATAATACATTTGACAGATAGAATCTCGTGAAAATTATGAATGGGTATATAAACAGTTGGAATGTAAATTTTTCATAAAGTCGAAGCACAGTACTTTCGGTTTGCTGAGCTGATTCCTAATAAGTTCACAGTCTGAGTTTAGTAATTTATTATTTCCTTAGAGCCGAAATTATTGTCGGTGACTTTGACAATTATAGAAAAATGAAGCTATTATTCACTTTGATGGTCATTTGTTTTTCGTCGGTTTTAGAAGCTCAGTCTACACGTAAGCTACTACCTAGTCATTATCAGTAACACATCATTAAATTTTACTAAATTTCCTTTTTTCTACATTAATTGTTAACTGTATATATAAACATAAGCTTGTAGAAATTCAAATTCTTATGTCGAATCCGTGTTGCAAAATTTTTGGTTTTCATTGTCATGAAATTACCAAAATAAATAGTAAACATAAAAGTTGATATGAAATTATTATAAATCTGTTGTTGTATCGTTTGATTTTGCAGCAATAACAGTTTTAGTACCAGTACCAAGGGATATTTTCGATTGTTCCAAGGAATACGATGGTCATTACCAGCATCCCGAAAAATGTCAGAGTTTCATCGTTTGCCAGAACAAAACAGCCTTTGAACAAGATTGTGGACCCTGTGAAGATTTGACAGGCTGTCCAGATGGAATTCTTCATTTTGATGAGGATCTTCGTAATTGTGTCACTCCAGACAAAGCAGGTTGTGGTACACCAAAACCTCCTCCTACTACTACTACTACTACAACTACTACTACTACGACTACTACGACTACTACAACTACTACTGAACCCCCAACTACTACACCAGATCCAATTGCATGTCCTCACAACTGCTCACAAAAAGGTGATTGCAATTGGTACTTAACTTGCGTTGCGCCAGAAGAAGGCTGGATTTGGCGCGATCCTAGTCAAATATATTGGGGCACGTGGCAGAACAACACATGCGGGGGAAACTTACTGTGGCACCCCACTGCAGAAGCTCCCGGAGGATTCTGTGATTTCTTTGAGAACTTGCCAGTACATATTCAAATTCAATACAAAAAAGATGAACTTTGCTTTTGTCCGTGTTATTGGGAAGAACATGAAACTAAAGATGGTCGCTGTGCAGGCAAATACTACTATTGGAATCGAGCTAACGAAAATGTTCATGATTTGACGAGAGAAAACAAAACTTGCCCAAATGGTCTCTATTTCAATCCGTATTCAAATACCTGCGATCTCTGCGAAAATGTGCGCGGCGGAGAATGCTGTCCACCTAGTACTTTGTAATTTTGATTTAAGTTTTTGTA
>JAQFYB010005124.1:0-14702 GCA_034694085.1 Pogonognathellus longicornis | reverse complement strand
TTTTTTCAAAAAACAATACCACAGAAGTTAAAGTTGCTACACCAGAAGTTATTTTGATAACAGACTCCTACATTCTTTTGAAATTAGCAAGCAAACTTATGCCTGAAATGTTTGAATACCCCTGTAGTAAACTCCACTTACACCCCTACTTATAATATATCATCTAGCACTCAATCACTCAGGTGTATTTGTAGCTCTCTCTCTATAATAAAAAGAAATGAAAAAAATAAAAGTAGTAGTGTACATCACAATAAAGGAATACATAGCTCGGTGTATCCAATGATATAACATCCATTACATAAACGCTTTTATCTGCTTATATCATACTCTTCGTGCACAACAACAACCGAACTGGTAAAATAGACGACCATGCAGGTTAGTTTAGTAGTGGTCGATATATTCATTGTGTAAAAGTATATGTAGCATATAATTTGTATTATTTTCATGTACCAGCTTTAGAAATCAAGGTTTGCATAACACAAACTGTTTTCTTTATAATCGGTTAATGGACAAATGGTGAAAACTATTTTCACCCACTCCAATTTCATTTTCAACAAGTACAACAAAAAGGATTATGTAATATAGGATTAAAATGTATAGGTGTTTTGTATTTAGTAAAGTAAAGCAATTTTTTTGCTACCAGGATACAAAGATGCACTATGAATAGTATGCCTTAACTAGGTACTTACATTTTGATAGAATTATGTTCAGGATTTGAATATAAAATGGAATTGTTTGTACTTTCTTCATGATGGAAATGAAATATTGCAAGTACATGGAACTTCCGGAATTAGATAAGTGTGTAGTACTTAGTACTTAGGTAAGTGTTGTGGATTTTTGTAATATTATCCACAGCATTTATTAATTTAGCTATGTATTTATATTGTGTTACTAGGCAATTTATTATTTGGTAGATAGTTAAGGTTTATTAACGAAACCTTGTTTGCATGATAATGTTGGCATCCCGTTTTGCGATGAGTGGAGTGGCGAGATTGAGATTGGATTGAATTTGTAAGACAGATGGATAGATGGATGGTTGGACTGCTGTGTAGTATTAGCAGAGAGGTATTTAGTATTAGTGTTTTACATGTAGTACACTTAATGGAATGAAATCGCAATTGCATTAATGGCAAGGTTGAGTGTATTAGGTGTGTTTTGGTGGAGTGCATATGCAATATCTATGTGTGTATGTGGATGTGTAGTACGGTGATGCGACTGTGATAAAATATGATGGTGAATGTGATGTGATGAGACTGGGGAGATGAGTGACTGACTGCATGAACTCAAATGTTGTTGAGTAAGTTAAGGACGCGGTCAAGTGAACTCGCGAGTTATCTTGATTTTGCATATCAAATTATCTCAAATCTAACGACTAAAGTTATGCATGGAGCTCTGGTGGTTGTATAACAAGTGGCATTATTATTAAGATTCATGTACTTCTGTAGCTCATGCAGACTGTGTGTGTGTGTGTTTGTGTGTGTGTGTGTGTGTGTGAGTATGAAATCATAGGTAATAGTGTTTAGTATGTAACGACCCTTGCTTTATCTTTACACGTGGGTACTATATACAGGCATCATGGGCAGAGAAAATAAAAATCCTTCCTTCAAGTCATAAATGAAATAATGAACCGATGGGTATTTGGATACCTATTTGAAAATCCTCCCCAAATCAAGTTGTTTAGCTTGAGCTTACTTTTCATATTCAACTCCTAGCTATATACTCACTTGCTAATGGCTTATAAAATTATATCGTTGCAAAAAACTCTTCCCCGTATTGCTTCTCTGAACAATACAACACAACACATCGCATTAAATACATCACATCCATAATCCATGCATTCTGTCTTCCTTCTTAATAGTATTCATTGTGATATATAGCACCACTGTAGCATTATCTCATATTTCAGAGCAGAATTAATGAAGTATGTGTACGGTGTGGAGTTGGAGAGTCAAGTTGGTGCAGTAGCAATAATATTAGATTGGTATTAACTGATAGAGGAGCGAAAAAAGCATTAAAAGGGATATTACGACGGCTAATGCAGGAGGCGAGAAGCAGGTGCACGGAGAGTAGTAGTAATAATAACTTGAATGCAAATAACAATAAGCTTCAGGAAAAAATCAAGTTATGTATCTACTTATACATCAAATTGTTGTAAAACAAAACAAGTCATACGCAAACGCAGCTCTAGCATTATATAAGATATCTTTAATGATAATTCCTCATGTACTGTTACTGTGTAGGTTCTACAAGATACACGACTCTTTTTTTCCTTGTCTTAATGCCTTCTACATACAACTACTCCACTATTTACTACCACTACTTTTGCTCCTACTGCTAAACTACAAAAGAAGAGCACACTTTTCTTTGACTTGCCCTTTGATGTGATTATGTGATGTCAGGGATGTTCAAAATGCTTTTGTGTGCGTGCTACGTGGATTCATACGTGATAATAATATAATAAATAAGTAAATACCAAAAACAACATGTACACAACCTGAACCTATATAGTACCTGTATTGTTTGGAAGGTAATTCTTTTATATTGCACAGATCCTACTGTAAATTATTGTGAATGCCAAACGTAGAAGTACAAGTGCAAAAGTCGCCTGTTGCAATAAATGTGATTATTATGGTTTCGTATGAAAAGGACTGTTGCTGTGTGTTTCCATAATCTTGTTATACCTGTGTTTGTGTCGACTCTCAAGTTTCAATATGTGTGCTATAAAAGAAATGTGGTAGGAATATGTTTGGAGCTGTTGCAATTATTTACAACAAAATGCAACTGTACTTTGTAATAGCTTCTTTACCATCTTCGTTTCAGTCAGTAGTACACTAGTGACTTGTTCTGCCCAGCACCAACAAAGTTGGTTCACATTCATTTACCATTGTGGAAAAATCATAAAGTTTCAGCTTTTTTAACTTGCACAAGATACGCACAACCGTGTAAATGTAATCCACTCAGATTATCTTTGTTAGTATTATATGCTACGTCCTGCATTTTTCGCCATAGAGTATTTGATATACTGCTGATATTGCTTGTAGGTATGAAATCAAAGTTTTAATCAGAGAAAGACAAAAAACACTAATATCAATTGACTCTCCACATCCATTTTTACACTGTAAATTTGTAATAAGCCTGAAATAAAAAGTTAATCAATCCAATCCCCTTTGCGTAATTACACCCATGTTTGATGCCTTATATTAGTAGCAGTATTAAAAAGCACACAATGAATTTAATCACTCGCACAAATCATAACACAATCACATAAATCAGTACATGATTATGAGACTCAGAAAAAATCCGCATTTTTCTCCTTGATTTTTTCCTTTAACGACACATCGATATTAATAAGTTTTTTGATCTTGGTGAGTGCATACCATAGTAATATTATACCTACTACATTGTAATTTTGCAGAATGTATTTATTATACATGCATATGTATATAATAAGCTTCATTAATTTACTGTAGTAGTTAGTTTTGCATTTAAAATGATTCTTATTAGTTGCATTGTGAAGAATGTTGCTGATTAATTGTCAAATGGACTCCAATATTTCTACATAGCAATCCGTTGGGCATCTAGCAATAATAATATTTTATGGGGTCAATACTCAATTGAATCTTAGATTTATTATTAGCATTACTCATAAAATATTTCACGCCTACATTCACTATAATATACAATTCAACTGCGGTCCGTTTGTTTCGAATTTTTTTCAAACAAAACCGAAAGTAATGATGGTAATTAAAAGAGGCATTCAAAAACTGCATTGTCCGTCATAATTACATACAAGTAATTATTTTGCACTCAACTGCATTCCTCTCCAACGTACAGCTTATAGCAGTCTCAGTCAACAAAAGTCCCGAATCAAAAAGTTCATGCAAAACAATATAAGGTATTTGCATAAGTACCAGTAAACAAACATCTTCAGCTCTTTAGTATTTACACAGAGGTGGAATTCACATCTTTTTTATTCGACCAAAACATGTTTTCTCACTGAACATGTTCACTCTGTACATAAAGATGTACACTCTAATCCCTTCTTCTTCTTTCGTCCAATACACATTTATTTTATCCATATTATACATGTCCAGTGTCTTCAATATCCATATACTCATACAAAAACACACACTTAATATGTATACGCAATACAACGTGCAATACAATATTCTCATCCGTCTTTGTGTAATACTTATTATTATTAGTGGTGTGGTGGTGTTTGAACAATGCTGCATCTTAAGACACTAATACTAACTGACGACTTGGCTGAACATCTTCCGCAATAAAAAATAAAGCAACTATATGACATTACTGTAGTGTAGTGTTGTACCATGTCAATAATAATGAAAGCTTAAGTCAGATTCATAAGACACTAAAAACACCTCTAGTCTTAACATGGTATAACTTTATGGCCTCAATAGAGCATCGCAGTGTAGTTTTACCAGATTTATTTCTGTGTGTGGAAATTACACAGCAGTCTAACCAACAAATTCGATTGTCATTCTTTTAGCGTTATCTGATAGCTTTTATGGAGCGGTAGCTTAATAGTGTTTCACCATTCAGTGAAATAATTCAAGTGCTAAAATGGACAACCCTCAAGGCAATTTCAATAATGTAAACTGTAAATACGATACTTTATATGCATATTATGTATCGGCTATAATGAGAGCAGGTACTACACCTATACTTTGCATGTTGTGCAGAAGTCAAATCCTTTTTTCATACGTGGTTAGATGTTGTTCAACAATTTTTTAGCCGAGTCTAAAGCATTCAAATGTCCCATGTTGGAAATGGTTTAATATTTATTACTGCAATTTATTATTCGCCAACAATAGCGTAAACAACCAACTCTTTTCTTTCGGCCGATTATCTGAGATGGATTGAACTCATTTAAAATCATTTATGGAGTGTGTCAATGACAACATCGCGTTAAAACAATAATTCGGGCATCAGTTTTTTTAATTAGCTAATTTTTTCATTTTTTATAGTTATTTTTTAGGTTGGTGTTTGTATGGACATTATTCACACGTATAAACATTTGTTACTCAAATAATAGCTTAGTTATACAATGTAAATGGACTTTTATAAATTTTCTAGTTTTCTAAGTTTTTTAAATTAAGATAGTATAGGTATTATTATATTGTAATTTAATAGTTTGTTTGTTAGTATATTTAATCGATTTTTTTAAAAGTTTTTTGCTGTTGATACATGCCTTGACGTATGTCAGAGTTTTATTAACGCTGGTTAGTTTGAATTGGTAGCTTTTTGACATTTGCTGAGTAGAAAACAATTGAGTTTACGTTTCGTGAAACGCAGTCTTAATTGTTTTATAATGTCCATGTAGAAAAGCAATTTTGCGCTTCGTTTGTAAGTTAGCTGTGCGTACAATGTATACAAGTAGGCTGACATGTAGGTACTTTGTTGGCGTATCTTACGTGTAGGTACATTCGCTACGAATGACCAATACTGTAGTCTGTGTGTTCTCTGCGTGTAGATAGTGGACTCTAGTCTGAAATACCTCAAATATTTGTTCTTTTACGCAATAAGATTCAGAATACCTAAGCAATGAACTTTTGATTTGAAGGTAAACGAATTTTTAACATAAACTTCTTCATCAACCACTTTTTCTTTGCTAGAAGGTAATTGAACCAAAGTGAGAGAAAGCACACTTCAAAAATAAAAATTGTTCAGATTTTGTTGCTGTCTGGTGGTTTGGTGAGCTAGACTAACTGTTATTTTCTTTGATTGCTCCTTCACATTCTATGCTAACATAATTCGTTGTATTATCACAGTTTTTGCTTGTACTATTTTTTATTGCATATTGTTCTTCGCTGTACACTATGCACATTTAACATTTCTTGCTCATATTGAACAGGATACTTCTTACAACCAACACATGTAATAGCAGCTTTATAAGAAACATTGTTATCTATCAAAACATTTTCCGGGATCTCCTGATTGCACACAAACGTAATTAAAGTAATACTTTTTATGTCGAACCTACGTACAGTTTTTGATTGGCTGCTGGTAATTAGGCAGTCTTCTACACTATCGTCATGACTTACTCCAGTTTCCCGTTTTTCATAGCAGTCTGAAACACAAAATGTAATTATTTGATGCTGTCACTCATCCGAGTATTAAATGTTTCAAGAAATGTCAAAACAACATGAGGCTTACTGAATTTTGTTAAAACTTAAAAGCAACAGAACTATTACATTGATTACTTACGAGCTTAACACATACAAAGGCTTCAAGACATAACTTAAGTTTCAAATCAGTGGAAACACAGCTACAAAATACTTTCTTAAAGCGGGTTTAGACTCATAAGTTTTCAGTATACTTAAGCTTAAATTCAAAGTATTTAGTTCCAACTTCAAATTGCCGCAATTTTTTTATTTTCAGTCTATTCCTCAGCCACTGGTAAATTCGTGATCGGCAAGTAAAGTTTAACCTTACGGAAAAGTCAAAAGTGTTCCTACTTTTCATTTTAATTAAACTTAAGCTTAAGTTTTCAGTACTTTTAGGAGTCTAAATCCGTTGTTAAGCCGGGATTGTGCTACATGAAACTTTTCAGTTTGATTTTGCATATTTTATAGCAATCACTTTTTGTTTAATCTTCAGTTCTCATTCTTTGCATATAATTAAAACAATAGATTTTGTTAATACCGACACCTACACATTGCGAAGGCGTGTTTGCTTAGAAATTAGCTGTTTATTAAGTTAGTAAGTAAAGAAGGATATAAAAAAGGTTGAAAAAGATCTGTTGCTATTGCGTTTTAAAAAATATTTGTTAAAACTCCTGGATTAATTTAAAGTTGTTTTCGAAGCTTCCACAATTAATAATACTTTCATGTTTCTACATTTTGTTGTTACAACAATTTGTTTTTTAGTTATAAGAAAATTATATAGACAACATACATGTCTAGAAATCTTTCCTGCAGATGGACCTGCTCCAATGGTTTAAAACATTTTTTATCTTCGACTGTACTACACAACATGAATTTGCTTTCTATTGAGAATTGAAGTTATTATTCATAGCAAAAAATGATTATTATATACTGGTGGACCCCTTTGCTTCCGAAGGTGTACTTTGCTACAACCGAAGAAAAAACTAATCCAATTTGACTAGAATTCAGCACGCAAACTACTCGGACACTTTAACGCTTTGAATTGTTGTCTGAATATCACATCTTTATTTCACAATAACAACCCCTATATAGTGTTTATATTTTCATCATGCACCCTCAAGTAATAATATACCCTACAAGCTGCAATCTGCAAATATTTCAACACACTTTTATTTTCACAAAATGAAGATCGCACGCTTTTTCTTGCTTGTATAAACAGAAATAAGTAGGTAATTGTTGTATCGTATCATTTCAATCCTATCGCTGACGCTACATAATAGTATACCTACATTCATTGTATAATAGGCGATATACTTACAGGTTAACCCAATAATAATATTTCTTTCCAATGAAATACTTTGCCATACCTATAAAGCGTTTCCCCCTCCCAATATTAGTACAGACCCTTAATTCCAGTTAGAATGACGCAGTACGAAACTTTTGCAGACTGAACATTAAAAAACGAGACATTGTTAAATACAGATAATAACAAGTCCCATTAATTATCCAAACGACCCAGAAACTTGATTGCATTGTCCACCACATAAATATATTTAAAAATGTGACACTAGAATAATAACCTACATACACACACTAAAAACACAGACTACACAGAAATCGTTTCATTCCATAAATTACCTTACTGTGTCACTAAAATTTGTTGGCATATACATTTTCCAATTATTGTCTCATCAATTTTCTCAGTGAGTAGCAGTATTTCTTCTTACAAAGTGCGTTTACATGCTAATTATTACTAGCCGTATATTATTATTACCTAGACTCACCTCTAGCACATTTCTCACTGTCTTTACATGCATACTGTGTACATGTAGTAGGTATTGGTATAAAATTGTAGCGGTATAAGCCGTACCTACACATTGCATACTTACACTTAGGTGTATATATTTTATGCTTTACTGACATGGGTTTTCGTACATTCCTCGACTAAATAGTTGTTTATTTAGTGTGTTGGTTGGCCATAGTTGTTCTTAGAGCAAGTGCAGCAGCTGTCAGAAGATGCTGACCGGCGATTTATTAATTAATACATCAAAGGTGGACAAATACTTCCCTCTTCAGCATTAATTTTCTAGGCGAAACACTAAACAAGCTCTAGGAATTTGAAAGACTGCTACTACTATTGTTCTAGAGACGAAGGAAGCCAAGTGATTCGATAATCTGCAATAATCTGGTCTAGCTAGCTGTATATGCAAATTACGTGCTACAGTCAGTTCTGTGCACTGCATTGCCTAACTCTGAAAGATGAGAGCAACCGTATAGTAGCCAAACGTAATAATAAAGTAGTTTGACTTAGCATCATACATAGAATCTGCCATAGGAAATCTTCAATCCTTACTTCCAAACTCTTTTAAAACTAAACTCTCGTATGACATGGGCTGTTACACTACTCAGCCACAAGCAGACATTATAAAAGTCAAGTCATCCGACATCCGATGATGAGATACTGAAAAGCACATACTCACTGTAAGGTGGTATGAAACAATATTTTATGACGTTATAATATACATTTCTTGAATGACAATTTAAATCCAATCCTCCAATATCATATTTGATATTGGATATTATAGGGTCAAGGTATTAATTCCTATCGCTCTTTTATTTATTATTCAATCACCTTACAGTGAGTATGTGCTTTTCAGTATCTCATCATCGGATGTCGGATGACTTGACTTTTATAATGTCTGCTTGTGGCTGAGTAGTGTAACAGCCCATGGCATACGAAAGTTTAAAAAAGATTTCCTATGTGAGATTCTCTGTATGCTTAGCATATAATAATATTACATACCTATAGAGATATAGAGTTTTTCCTCGTTGGTTGGCATAGTATACAGATGGTAGTGAAATAAAATAGCTGTTGTAGTAATAGTGATGTTGGGAATTGGGATTGTTGAAGAAACTGAGCAAAGAGATCGACAAGAGAAGCATTGGATTCGCGATATCATATAATATTACTGGCTTGACTGTTATAGTTAAGCTAATACTACAGCGCGCATACTATTTATGAGGAATATTGTGTTTCCCTTACAAGCTACTTTCCAAATGGAATGAAACTGCATTCCAATAAAGAAGATCGAGCGGAAAGGTTGCTGTCAAAACTAATACTTATATAATATTTAGTCATCAAAAGAAATGTTCAAACTGACCATCCAATGAGTATAGTAGAGTAGGTATTCAAATGCATAAATTACATTAGAGTGAAAAAGGTACTTCTTGAATCATAGGAACCCATTTATTAATTACCTCATATAATATAAGATTACAGGGAGAGACCACATAAAAACTTTAGCAGAACTGTAGCAGTACAAACACACACACATAGTTCAAATTTACATAATGCTATAATATCCTGTACTTTGGTAATAACACAATATCGCTGAATTATTAAAGCATTGTATTATTGAACACGTATGTACAGGGTTCAAATGCAATGCCTATACAGACACAAATTATTAAATCAATTATTAAATCAGTCTAAGCAATGAATTCCTCAATAATTGTTCGCTGGCTTTAAAATGGAATGAAGAATCATTAAAACTGTCATAAAATATTATAGACGTCATAATAACTGCCAATTCTGAGCAATATTTTACATAGATTAAAAATGCAATTTATGCTAAGAATGAATATTCACGTTTTTAACAGTCAAAGATGAAATTTAGTATGTGTAGCTCAAATTAAGTGATTTGGACAGAGTTCAGTGACACTTAGACTTAAAATTCTCATTGCAATATTTTTGTTTGGTTGCACTTAGAGATTTAAATATCCATTCTAGTTTTGATTTAAAACACCCTGTATGTGCATATTGCATGCTGTATGTATATAGATTGAGGTACACCTGAATCTTTACCGCATGTGTAATAATATTACTTATTACCTACAGATGTGAATATAATAATATTATTAATGTAGTACTTTCACATCAGACAGGCAACAGAACAAGGTTGGGTTTGATTTGAATTGCTGCATAGCTGTTTTATTGTAACGCAATGCAGTTCAATGGAATTGGATGGTTTATAACGAATTCAATCTTTATATATATATACCAAGGTAGCTGTTTTACTTGCACTGTGGAAGATAATAGAAATGTATGTCTCGTTGAACATTTTACATATTACTATTATAGTGCTACAATGTCTGTACAAACGACACGGATCATAATAATATACAGACACAAACACAAACCTTTGCAATTGTACACACAAATTTAATATCCCTATTAAAATTTACATAGACATGATACATGATACACATAGCATACTTGAAAGCACTACAAGTATTACTCATACGTAATTTTCCCTCTTTGGAATGGTTTCTATTTTACAATAAAAATTAAAACATTAAAAATCTTATTTAGAACAATATCATTAGAATCAATAAAAACAAATCAAGGATTTGTAAGAGTTTTGTTTTAATTACACGTTAGAACTTTGATTTGGTTATTAGTTATTAATGATTACATAAGGAGAATGTAAAAATTGGGCAATAGATTTCATCCGACTGTTGTGGTATTATGCATTCATTACAAAACTATTTTAATTTACAGTAATTTTTTCAATGATTTTCATTAAACTGATTTTTCTAATGAGTGTTTTGACAGACAGACCGACAGACGAGATGATTCCATAAGCCCGACGCTCTGCCATTTAGTAGAATGATGTGATTTTTAGAGAAGCCGAAACCACTGTGTAAACTCAGTGAGAGCTAAGCACGAATCCAGATTATGATAATTATTTTCCCTGTCGATTTTTTGCATTATTGTTATTGGAAGACGGGGGATTGCTGTTTACATTTTCCGATTGTAATAAACGCAGATCGAACCAGCTCATCAGATTCTAGACGAAACCAGTTAAATGAAGTAAGACATAATGGTGTTCTAATAAAACAATATGTATTTAAAATGCGTAATACAATGCAACATTTTTTGCCTTCTATTTGCAATACATACAATGTCCATCTACTGTGTACTAGTGTCTACTCTAAAGTGCATGCAGTGTTCAGTTTGCACACAGCTACCAACGGGCATTGGAGAAAATTGGAAACACAGTTAAGGCAAGCCAAACTTGCCTTCAAAGCCACCGAGAACTAATCCGTGTTTTTAAATAGCTCATCATAAAATGTAAAAATATTGATTATTGCAGCAGAAACACATGGTCGAGACTGAACGTATTCAAGTAATAGTTTTAAATAAACGAGCATGATCCACTTTGGAGGGATGAGATCATTTACACACATTTTTCCCCAATCTGTTTTTTACAAACGGCGAGTAATCAATCTAAAGGATAAATATGATAGCAAATAATATTTATTAACGTAGACACTTGCTTATTTCATCTGTGCAATCCACGGAGGATGCATGCGAGTGAGACTGAGACTGGTATTGACTCTTGTGATGATGATATGATAAATAAGTGTGGGGAACAAAGATTCGTTCACTCACCTTGTCCGTCCTTATGTCACAAATGCATGTCTATTCTATACTGCTACACTACCTTGTATCCACAAACATAGACTCTCTGTGTAGACGCATTACATACAAATCTCCGCATACAGTTTTCTTTCTTCTTTCGTTCCAAAGTTGTTATATAACTACTATGTATTGTACAGGGTTTTTAAAAACGATTCAATAAATCATTTTTAATTACATATTGCATACATTTGGAAGTCATGGCAAGGTACAGTGACATGTCTCAAACTAAAACGTGAAAAACCATGCAATATTATTTTTTAATTTTTATATGTAGTTTTCGCTATAAGTACAACTTCATGTTTCTCCACAACAAACATGTTTCAACTTTCTCTTTAAAAAAAACTCTTACTTGCAATAAAAACTTTACACCATCGTAAGTAAGCCTTAGATGCAAGTGAATGTGATGCGTACATAACATAGTCTTTTTTAAATTCGTGTGAAAGTGAATGATGATTTCCTGAAAACGAGATTGACATATTAAACTACTGGTTCAAAAAATCTTTGGCAAAAAGTGCGAAATTGAAAACAAAATTGCTACAAATTTCTAGACTTTTTTTAATTGCATAATAATATGATAAGGTGAAACAATTGGTATGCTGAAACAATTCTGAGTGTATTTGTGGCACACCCTGAATATAGTGCATATTGTTTAGTACTACTACTATAGTAGAATGGATGTGAGTGCAAGTTGAGATTACAATTGAGAAAGTAAAAGTTACACAATGAACAGGTAAAGTAGTTATGTAAGATGTTGAACGGAGAAGTGCAAATATGTAGTTGTAGAATCACAAGGTAGACGAGAGTGTAATTCACCCGTATAAGAATTGATTCACTAAGTTGGAGAGTAAGAGTAAGAGTGGAGATTCGACGAGTAGGAATAAGTCAACTAGCAATTGAAAGGGAGCCTGAAGACATGCGAGTTTAATCTTATATTAGTGAACATTGCTTTTAGATATGACTCTCCGATTGGAATGCGTCCTTTAATGCGATTGTGAGAGGATGCGGATGGTGGTGGACAACATTTTACTATTTTCATGATCTTCCAGTCATACTACTACTACTTACTACTACTACTACATTCAAGACACACTGCATGTTAATGCTCGAACATATTTGTATGAACATTCATGCAAAATACTCAACTCCGATAACAAATACTTCTACACATGGAAAATATATATACAACACATCTACACATAAATATTCTTCTATATTATGCTCTTGTATTATACTCCTTTATAGATTACAAGAAATAATGTTATTGTATGTAATGTGTCTATACCTACACTGCCAACAAGAAGCGAACAGGTGAAATGAAAAGTGGACTTCCCATGTACACCGCCAATATTCCTGTACCTGCAATAGTGTGGTGTGTATTGTGTTGTATTTGTTGAGGAGGAGATTGATAGATTCTAGGAGTTGATCCCACAGATACTCCTTATTGCTAATATCATCATCCGTTCACAAGATTCACAACATAGTTGCACAGAGTGCTTGTAGTTACACAAGTAGCATTGTAGCATATTATTTTGCAGACAGACGAGAGCGAAAGGAGATCAATGCAAAATAGTTGTATGACTGTGTATAAATGTACGAAGGAGGCTGAGTGATGATTGTGAATAGTGTAGTAGCAGTAGTAGTAGTAGTATTAATACCACTTGAGTGAATCACTAGTAGTATATAAGTAGTCGCATGAGAGATTAGCAGTAGTATTATTGTTGTTGTAGTGGTAGTAGTAGTATGTAGTAGTATGTAGTAGTATGTAGTAGTATGTAGTAGTATGTAGTAGTAGTAATAGTAGTAGTAGTAGTAATAGTAGACGACCAGACTGGAAGAGTAAAGTTAGGCAGTGATGAGAGGAACCGGTTTAGAATTTTTGTGGTTAAATAAAAATTGACACCTCATAAAAGTTTATAATAATAAAAGTAGCAGCAAGAGTTTGTCTCTGTGTCTATATCTCTATGTATAAACATCCAACTTAACTTTGTACTCTTATTCCTCTTGCCAATAATCCATCCAGTCTTCCCTTTGACTTACTACAACCATCCTACATACAACTACCACACCACTATACATTACATATATATTTACTTACACTACTAATACAATGCTTTCAATTAGAGTCCCTTTTCTTCAAGTCAACTCATCTCTTATTCTTCTTCTTCTTCAAGTTCTTCTCTTCTGAGGCTAGATCGACAATTGGCAAGGTTGTATCTGTACTTATGCTCAATACACGTATGTATGTACATACTTGTTTACAAGAAGCTGCTCTTTCGTCGATATGATGATTTGAAATGTTTGGAGGAGATGAAGAAGTGAGCAAAAGTAAAAGTAGAGTCAAAGTTGTTGGTACATGTGATGGTGTGGTGTAGTGGAAGCAGGAGGCAGTTTGGTGGAATCTGTGATTTGATTATTGCATTGTTGTCCATGTGTATGCTCACTGTAGTGCTACTACACGCGTATTATCATTGTATTAAGTAGCAGACATCAGAGATAAAGATGAAAAGATGAAGTAGAGTAGGTACTGCTACAATCTGCGTGTGTATGGTGTGTATGGTCTCTAGCCCTAGCCCCATGTCCTCTCGCTCTGACTTTTAGAGTGTACGTGAGCTAAAAGCTTGCTACAATAATAATAATAATAATATTTGTATGTGAATTGTCTATTGGGATGATAAAGCCCTTAAGCGAGCAGAATGTAGAAAATATGCAATAGCTGTATAGGTATGTGTGCATGTAACATATGCAGTAGGTATGGATAAAGACATAGTGGTTAGTTGTAGGTACTCAATGTAGGTACAGTGCAGTGGCTATTGCTGTGAGAGCTGTGTGTTTGTGTGATGAAAATGGTGAATGCTGTTTGTCTTGTGTGGTGTCTATTGTTGTGTGGAGTGTTGGTTTGAGAGTTCAGTGTGAGTAACTACAAGTCCGTCGTCCCTCATCCGCAATGTTTTTAAATAATGCAATGAAATGAACCATAAGCTCTGTTTTTGCACAGCATGACTGACTGTGTTGATTTGATGTTCATCTTACATTGATCCTGCATGTCCTGTTTTATTGTTCTGCATCATCTTCACCTCCATCATGTTCCA
>JAQFYB010005123.1:0-14705 GCA_034694085.1 Pogonognathellus longicornis | reverse complement strand
AATGCCAATAATATCTAGTGTAAGCCACAATAATCTGGGGGGTGCTTAAGCACCCTCAGCACCCTTAGTGGCTACGGTCCTGGCCATCATAATAGCAACACTATTTTATATTTTAATTTATCTTTTACCTACTCTTAGCAATGTGAAATAAATTAATTGTGCCTATAATCCTAAATAATTGTATTTTATATTAAATTGATTTCAAACTAACTTATTTAAACAATCTCAGTCACAATAAATATTTTGATAATCATGATTTAAAAAAAGTAAATTAAAAGTAATTTTGTGCAAACCTATTATCTATGGATGTATACTCTCCCATTACAGATTTTGATGGTCCTTTGCATTCGCCTTTGACTGCTTGTAGCAGTGTGTCGCACAACGCCCCTTGGAATACATTAGAGGGTAGTATTGACTCAGCATATAATTCATAAGATCTCATATGACTACACGCAGGACTGGATAGTGGATAATGTAACACTTCGCAACCAGGTTGATGACCTCCTTGGTTAGGATAAAAGTCTGCATGACCCACCGGTTCTAAAATTCCAAGTTCTATGTTGCTCCCAATTTCGCCATTAAATATATTCAAATCAGTTGCTGCAGTGTGGATGATATCCACGAAATCAGCATCACTGTAATCGATTCTCTCGGCCGCAGTTAAATTTGTAAAAGAAGGTCCCGCAGGATCGAAACCTTGGAAATCAAAAATTGTTTTTAACCAAATTGTTGTTGGTTCAAACTATGAGATTTTTTTCAAAAATATTATTACATCAAATTTTTGACAGATTTGAATTTACCTGTCAATCTAGAGCATTTGCCCATGGAATATTTCAAAAATTCCTTGCAATTGAATGCGGAGCAATGAGCGCCAAGACTATGACCCATCACATGAATATCTTTAATTGTTGTCACATTCTGCTGAATTAAGAACTTCATAAATTCAGCAGTTTGTTTTCCAACTAATCTGGTCAATTGGGCTGCCAAGTTGTAGCATGGAATTTTAAGATGGGTCAACGCAGCTAAATGTTCCCAATGGACCGAAATGATATTCATGGCATATGGCAACTGATTGTAAACTGAGAAAAACATTCAATAATGAAAGTTACAGTGTGATTGCTATTTGACTCTTGCTATCTCCACACATAACAAACAAAAAATGAAAAAGTTGATATTTGCTGAAAAGTATTCGAGTGAATCAAATCAATACATATAGGATGATGTATTGTATTGTTGTAACGTAATATTATGAACATTCTTACATTGCCTTAAATACATTGCCGGACCCGTTTTTCCGTTGGACAAGAATCCATGGGTAATAATTTTCACGGGTGCTCCCTTGATAAACCCAGATCTGCGAAGTGCCCATTCATCTTGGGTTAATAGATCAAAGTCAGACTCATTTGTGTTGTTTCTATGTAAAAGATAACAGAATATTAGGAAATAATAATTTTGAGAGAATATGTAAAAAGAAAATAAAAATAACTTAGATATATTCTTTATTGTTAATAAAAGTTATGAAGCGAAACATGTTTGTGACAATAAAATTATTAGATTGATTACTTTGTGTATAGAAAAAATTTGGCAGGGCTTTGATTAAATGATTCAGAGATATTTGGAGGAAAGGGACAGTTCAATGAAACATTCTGCCAAGCACCTTCGTTATCAGGCCACCAAAAGTCTTTGTCTTTTGTCACTTCTTTTGCAAGTCCGTAAACAATGGCCAAGTTGCTAAAAATGGAACCTAACAAACCATTGTCCTTGTAGTATTATTAAAACAATTCATAACTGTCAATATATTAAAATAATGCCCAAAATAGTAGCCAAAGTACCTCTCTTTGAGCGACTGGTTTCCTCCGAGCAACAAAAATGCTTTTCACCCAATTCCAGGTTTTTGTTTTCGTTTTCAACGAAACAAACTTCTGATTTGTTAACAACGTTGTTTTTATCTCGGCAGGAATTGACAGCATTTTCAATATTTTCTTGCGAAATACATGGACTCCAAAAACACGTAGAGTTGAATGGAACCACGGATTGAACTTCGAATGCAAACAGAGTAAAGACAAGTAATCGTAAAATCAAAACCGTGGTATTGTAATAGTCGTAACATTTAATTCTCCGTTCTGATTTCATTTTTCCTGCAAAACTTTTCTATTACACTATAGCTACTCTATTATTCACACAAACAATTTTGTAGGAAAACAAACTAGTTGTATAATATGCAATATGCAATGAAATATATAGTTTATTTTTGTATCATAAATGTGTATAAATAAAATTGGATTTTGGATGCGCTACAAGAAATTGACCTTTTTAATTTGTTATATTAACAGAGTGTACATTTTTGGTCGTTTGTAGTCGACAGTATATAAATTGTGCTGAAGTACTTTTTATCTAAAAAAATTACATCAACGTCCATGGATGCAAGAATGTAAAAGTAAATTAAAACAATGCGAATTTAAGTTTTCTGCGGCAAGAGTTATATTATTAGTACCTCTGGGGTGTGGCACATAATTTTAGTCGTAATTATACTGTACACGCGCACACATCAAAGCTAAACTATGTTAACTAATCCTAGATAATTATGGTTGCTTAAATTGCAGCAATTATGATTAATGGGATTATAATTTCTAATTGACGATAGTAGGCGAGACAAAAATAGTGTACCCCACATATTCTTGAGCAGGCGCGTAGCCAGGATTATAAATTAGGGGGGGGGGGTTCAGCATTGTTGTTTACCAAACTTGATTTCTGGGAGGTTAAAATTGGAGTATAAAACTATAGTAAAATCCATCCCATTCGCGCTTAGCGCTAAATTTTTTCCAAGTTTTTGAAATTTTTAGACTAAATTGCTAATTTTTGAGATATTTGTGCGTTCTGGGGGGTGAACGTGCACCCCCTTTGGCTACGCGCCTGTTCTTGTGTATGCCTATACCTATATTAAGAAATTATGTATATCAGTATAGTAGGTAATTACTGTTATGCCAATATAATATACATGGTAGTGCAATATAAAGAGATTATAAATGTTCAGACCATAACGAGTCATTAAATTCATTAGTAGACAATTTCAAGTTTATGTCATTCTGAAATGGTAATGTGTAATTGTAAATCTTTGAGCGGTATAGAAAAGTCATTAGTAAACCCACAATTAGTCTCTCGTTATCAGGTGTCGTATTGTATATATAATTAATAGAATATAGAAGGCTAACATAATCATTACATGCATTTTAAGAATGGTGTAATTCAGATTAGCCTAGCGCTTATTTATATAATAATATGAAGATTTGTACATATGCATGGCACATAATTTAGATACATTCAAAATAAACTACACCTCCTATTGTGGCTGTGTGTGACTGATTAAACATGAAAACCTCTTAATGTTTCAGCCTATTTTGATAGATCATTCAATAAAAACGCAATGTATAACATTAAACTTTAAAACGATAGATGGTGGGATAAGAAATCTTTCAGCAATTACTTAAATTTAGTTCTACTTCACCAATTAAATTATTCATTGCTATTGTAGATGAGCACTAAAGTAATGCAACTATAAGACAAATCCATCGGCAATAAGTTTTAATAAAATTTTTAGAAAGCGTACTCAAATTTACAACCATATATTAATGTAGGTATTTGGACTTTACACTGCATATGATAAAACTAACCTAGCATATCTACGACATCAATGTCTATTTTTAGCCATCAAACCTTAACACTTTTAATATTAATGAAAAAATTTTGGTAATCAAACCTAAAATTTTCTAACTATTAAATCTTTACTATTTAGCCAGTAAACAACAACGTTTTGCCTATTACATTTTAACATTTTATTTTTCAAGGTACCCCGCTTTGGTACTCCAATGCGTTTTATGCACTATGAGGACGTTACTGTGATACAAACTGTAAATACCATATTAAACAATCATATAGCATTTTAAAAAACAATGACGTAGAATTTTCAACCTTGTACTCTTCAACCTCAAATCACAGATAAGTTCCAATTTCAGCTACAAATACTATATTATATGCAATAATAAATAGTGTAATTCTTTACATAATATTTTATTACTTTAAGGAGGCATTTCGGTGAAAGCAAAAGTCAAGTAACACTATATCATGCGTATGATCTTAATTTTGAAATACAAGTTCGTTTTGAAAATCCGGATCCTTCAGGGTGTGTAGTTAATTTTTCTCTATAATATTGTTATTTTTGTAATTTTTTCAAAAACGTAAAATGTAAAAGTTATAGGAGGTTGAAGCGGTTGAAATTTCAATCTCCCATAACTTCTACATTTTAAATTTTTGAAAAAATTACAAAAAGAACACTATTGTATTTCAAAATTATGATCATGCGCATGATATAGTGTTACATGACTTTTGCTTTCACCGAAATGCCTCCTTAATCATTTTGAATCTCATAAATAAATTATATTGTAAACTCCATGCAAAATCAAAGAGGCCGATGTATCTACAACATAACATTGATTTAAAATTAACGCATTTACAATAATATTTGACATTTTTCCCATTTTTTCCAAATTTTATCCTTTTTGCCAACTTTGCCCGTCGGTCACCAAAAATTATTTTGACCTTTTTTGCCAACTTTGTCCGTCGGTCACCAAAAATTATTTTTTGCCAGCAAAAAGTAAATTGAGAATGAGTCCTGAACTTATATTTTCATTATAAGTATATAAGTTTGGTCTCTTGAGTCTTCAGTAATTATTGCATTTGACTTAGAAATTTTCAAATTTGACATTATTAAACATGCTCTTTTACAAAGCAAAAAATTATAATTTATAATTCTAACCTACAAATTTGAAATGCACCTCATATGATTAAGAAGCGCAAATTTTCTTAAGGGTCGTCTTTTGCAAATGGTTTGTCGCTGTTTGTTTCAACGTAGTATATGCTTCTGGATCTGTAAAATCAATACATTATTCCAATAAGGTTGCTCTTACAAACAAAGGTGGAAGACTTTTATATTTGTAAATCTAAACTTAATTAACTAGCTACTTCTATGGTAAAACGACAATAAAATTAATATCTAAACAACAGAAACATCGGTAAATGCATTCTTGTGTAATAGTTAAATGTTTTAAAATGCCTTTGAACTTGTTTAAATGTAAAAAAGTCATTAATAACTTTTTTTAATTGATTTTGTAATAAACCAGTTTTTGTATTTTTTATACACCTATATGTATTCAATTTATGACTTAAAAGACCGAAAAAGCTTTCTGGACAAAAACAAACGCAATGTAAGTTTTAAAATTTTCAAAGCAGCAATTGCGTCCCTTGCCCATTCTGTTCAATACAGTATTGCATTGGTCTTCACATCAAGGCTGTATTGAGTAAACAGTAAAGTTAAATGAAGTATTCGCTCTCCCGAAATATCAAAATAAGTTTTTAATATAAATATGGAACAATTCGCCTACATTTTTGTGTAACGTGTTATTTTGATGCATTTTAAGTGGAATCTGTTCACAGCACAAGAATTTAAACCTCAGAATTTTTTCCTCTCAAAATGGAGTCCTAAATACGCGAATGTCTCAGATATTACATATTAGTCTGCTATATTTTTCAAGCTACCTATACAATTATCATGTTCCTATCCTTCTCTACCAAATGATTTAATTAATGAGCCAAATGGAATTAATTAATTATATCTTACCCATTATAGATTCTTGTATGTTCTCCCATTACATTGTCTTGTGGCCCAGTGCATTTTGTTTCTGCTGCTTGTTGCACACTTTCGCACAGCGTGGTTTTAAAAACCTTTTCAGTTGGGGGTTCTATCGACTCCGCATAAAATTCATAGGATCGACCGTGACTGCAAGCTGGCCTTGAGAGCGGATATCTTATGAATTCGCAACCAGGCTGATGACCTCCCGTGTTAGGATAAAAGTCGGCGTGCCCAACTTGTTCCACAATCCCAAGTTCAATACTCCGAGAAATTATTCCAGGAATGACGTCAAAGTCTGTTGTCGCCGTATGAATTATATCCACAAAGTCAGCATCCTGGTAGTCAATTCTCTCAGCGGGATTCACGTTATTAAATGACGGTCCAGCAGGGTCAAAACCTAAATAGTAAAATAAAAACAATAGCATTCTAAATTTAAAGTTTTAAAATTTGCCAATTTCAATGCACTATTTTTATGGGTTTCATAGAAAAATTATTTTAAGCGACGATTAAAACCGTTCATGCATGCTTGTTTAAAGTTTTACATGGATGAAACCAATTTTGAAGAGGAATACGACTTGATACTCATAAAGCATCATTTGAACTGTGTAAAAGTTATTCTCACGGACAAATTGTATTTTATATCCGTGAATTTTTTTTGTTACATAAAGTATAGGCTGACCTGTTAGTCTGGTACATTTGCCCAAGGAATATTTGGCAAACTCCTTGCAACAAAATCCTGAACTATGGGCACCCAGACTATGTCCCATGACATGAATATCCTCAACTTTGCTGGCACCTTGCTCAATTAAGAATTTCATGATTTGAGATGTTCGTTTCCCAACCAAACGTGTCAATTGTGCTGCAAGGTTGTAACAAGGAATTGCCAAATTGCTCAAGGCCGCCAGCTCCTCCCAATGGACGGCAATAATATTGATAGGATCTTTCAATTTATTGTAATCTAAAAATATGTAAATAATTAAATTGTATGATTATTGATTTGTGCGACTCAAAACTGTAAAAGCATTTACATTCATTACAGTAAAGCACAGCCTACAGCACAGTGTTAAATTATTTTAGACCCTTATAAACATTTCCCTGGTATATTTTGGGACCACAAATTGACAATTTTTGTCAATATTTATTTCTATTATGAAAAATGTGATTTCTATTTTAGCGCAAATGACTGACTGCATGCTCACAAAACTTCACAATACATTAAAATATTAAAATTCCCTTACATTCTCTCAAAAATCTGACTGGACCGGTCCTTCCATTGGAAAGAAATCCATGTGTGATGATCTTCACCGGTGCTCCCTCGATGAAATTTGATGTTTGTAATGTTTCTTCGTCATCCGTCAGCAAATCAAAGTCGGTGGCAATGTTATTCTTTCTAAAATTTATATATTCACTAAAAATCAACTACCTACATGTTTTGAATTTTATGGAGCAATTTAAATTTTTTTAGAGAGAAATCTTACATATATATTACAAAGGTTGAAAATCTTAGAGTAAAAAATTGATTTACCTTGTAAACAGGAAAAATCTGACTGGATATCGATCAAAAGAGTCAGCAAGATCCGGGGCAAACGGGCAATTAATGGAAGATCTCGTCCATATACCTTCGTTGTCAGGCCACCAAAATTCATCCGGAGCTCCTGTCCCATCAGCCGTCTCTGCACACTTATCAACTACAGGTACACCAAAGTAATCAATATTTGGAATTCTTTTGTTGTGGTAATTTTTTAAAGCCAATTTAAAGATGGTATTTTTATACCTTTTGCTGTGCGTGAATTTTCTTTCAGACAACAAAAATATTTTGAGCCCAAAACATTGTGTTTTTTGTCTCCCACAAAACAACCTTCGGTTAATCGAATTTTCTTGTTAGGTCCACATATGTTTTCAGGGTTTTTATTCAAACCACAGGAAGTCCAATGACATTGTGAATGATTTATGATAGGATATGTTTGAAGAGCACTATAACTAGCAATAAACAATTGTAGTAATAAAAATAAATTGTAAAAACTAATTTTTGTTATTATTTGTGTTATCATTTTATTTTTTGATAGTAAATTGCATCCAGACAAAATGACGGACTATATGGTTTTGTAGGTAAAAAACTATTGGCATGTCCATTATGTAATGGCAAATGAATAATTATGGAATACGAATTGTTACACATCGGAATCATTTCATTTCATAGTTATACATTGATGAAGCCGCATGAGGTATGAATAAAATACTTAGTTATTGCTCTTTTTCAAGAATGATTCACATTTAATTGTGTAGAGGTGAATAAACATTTGATTATAATATCAATTATTATATAACTCTAATTATGAGGTACTAATGGTGCTATAAAATGTTCAGCGCCTAACTGACATGTACACAATACTACACATACGGACATGGGCTTTCGAGTGGAAGGGCCTCGAATCGAGCAATAATAAAACAAAAACCAATATTGAATTGGATGACAGTTGTTCGAGATCAGCATAGAGCGGCTAACTGTTAAGTACCCTGAAACTCTTTTAACAGGATTTCTTGGGAGTTGAAATTTTTTGGCGCCCGACTGGCGTCTACGTACACAACTTTTGTAAACGCATTTACAAATAGTGCGAAAAGTTCTTTGCTGAAAGTATTTTAAGGGTTGTACAGTAATTATTATAAGGCAATATTTACTGTCACCAACTGTACCTATTTTTACCCAAACGGGCTACCAATTAAATATGTATGTACATTTTTGAAATATTATCGTGTTTTACAAAGAGGCAGGGGCCTGAAAATGCAAAGTTAGGCGTCAAATAAATGAATCATACAACATTACAACATGTTTAGTTGAGGTATCCATTATTACCACCCAAGAACAACCGGACGAAAACTTAATTACCTTAACTGCAATACAATTGTGAATATCAGGACTTAATATAATTACAATGACAATAAAAGCTATTAACGACACCAGATTTACATGCTAATTGTGTAATAATTATACTGTATATTGATGATCTGCAATGACGTCTCGTCGTATGAAGTCAATGCACCTAATAGCTCTATTAAATAATATTCCAAGTAGACTCCAAGTGTGAAATTTTGTTCCATTCAGTGCAATTCAATAACTTGCTGCTAAACTAATTGTTTTCTAATGCGGTCTTTGGTCTTTTTATATGCATTATTAAAATAATATATATCTGCATAATAATTATAAATAAATTAATAAATTCTCATCTAACCCCCGCGGAGTTAAGTGAGAAATTTGAAAATTGCAAAAGTTACCCCCGTTGGGCGAAGGAAAATAATTGAAAATAGCGGCAACTATCCACGCTATTGCAGAATAAAACTTACGAAATAATTAACGCTGCCCATGCTATGGCAGAAGGCGTGGCCTCGCTGTATCTCTCTGCTAAATGAAGTGTAGTGGGTAGTTCCACTACCCCTCATTTAACAGAGGGATACAACTACTTCACAAAGGTGAAAAAATCACTCTCGGGGACTCGACTTGCCCCCCCCCCCCCGCAGTCTATTTTTATCCTCTGGGGCACCCCTACTACTATTACCTACTTTCATCAGTAAACTCTTGCTAAGCAGCGTTGGATCTAGGATTTTTCGTAGATACGGTTTTTGTTAGCATCATTAATCAAATCAATAAATTATACATTTGGTTCGCCCAACACAGTAAACAAAGATTTCGGGGAGTATAAAATGCCATTAGTAAAAAAAAGAAAGTCTATAATCTCGCAAATCTCAAACATTTTGATTCAAATCATTACAAAATGTGCGAAATTGACGCGTAGCTCAAACTTTTACACTAATAATGGCAAAATAATTTGGTTAGGGGATTGAACGACTATATATCTAGTGTAAATATACATTTGTAATAGGGTTTGGACCTGCAAAACCGTGTGCTAAATACGCCAATGAACGAGGTGTATCAGTTTTCAACAATTGGCAAAACAAAGAGCAACACGCGAAGCGAACACATAATATCGTACCTAATCCATATTTGATTTCAGCATTTTTCATTCACCAAAATGGGTTTTTGTATACGTCAATATGAATGTACTTCCTGCCTATGAATTCTCAATTTTAAATTTCGTCACAGGATGCCTCCAAAATTATTCTGCATAGGGGCATCCAATTTATAATTACAAAGTGTGCGTAATACAATTAATTATATTATGTTTAGTATATTATTAAAATTATTATGACAAATTATTTTTTTAATAAGTATGAACATAACATATTACACGAGTTGGCTTATCTTCACAAATTCAAATTCATTCGACTATACAAAAATATTATGAACATAATTACTACATTCATTCAAGGCCGTACCCAGGATTTCTCTTTGGGGGAGGCTAGAAAGGCATTGCAAAATCTTTTTATATGAAATATGGACAATTTATCAATTTTTGTATGCGACATCAAATTTTTGGTAAATTGATTTTATTGGATAATTCAAAAGTCTTGCACTTGCATTAGTAATTTTAATTTAGAGACCAGTTTGGCCTACCCATGTTATAGTCCCTATTTAGATTTCCACAAAAGCTTCTCACCTCGACTGTGAGAGAACAAAGTTTTCTACAAAGTTCTATTTTTTTCGTAACAAATTCGGTAAGGACACTTCCCTAATTTCCACATTGTTAAAATGAAAACTTTACGAGTTATGATTTTTGAAAAAAATGAGTTATACGTGCATTGAGTCGGGGCTGTCAGAAAGTCCACCAAATAAAATTTATTATAGTAATAAGAGGTGCAGCGATCTGAGCGCCTCTTTGAAATACATAGTATCCATGATGTTATACTACTCTAAATTGAATTTGTAGACAGGAAACAATGTTATCTGCAATACTTATTTATTCATCGAACGCGTAATGTATTAATTTTTGTTACAAGTTGTTGAGAGAAGCACATATGCATTTATTTTATTGGCTGATTACCTAGAATCTTATCATGCTCGACAAAAAAAATAAGTAGTATAACTTTAGAAATCCAGGGGGAGGCTTAAGCCTCTCAGCCTCCCCCCTCGGTACAGCCATGCATGCATGTATAAACTATATACCATATGTATCACAGGAACGGAATTATGGGAACTAAAACATTGATAGGTACTCAGCTCAATAACATTATTAACATTAGTAGTGTACACATTCATAATTGTATCCAAGGAAATAAAGAAATAATTATCATGAGCTACTTATGCTGGAAACTGTTTGTATTAAAGTAATATTCGATGCTGTAAGCCATATAAATATATATTTCAAACAATGTTACTACATGACCGTATTCAGGGGGTGGGCAAACGGGCAATTGCCTCCCCCGAAATTCCAAAAAAAGAGGTTATTTTGCCCTGAAAGGGCAAAATAACCTCTTTTTTGTGCATTTTGCCCTCCCCGAAATATTTTGCCCTCCCCGAAATCGATTTCTGGATACGGCCGTGTGTTACTATAATATATATTTTCAAATAGTGTGACTATGGTTTTAGTAGGCAAAGGATGTTTGCAAACTAAAACTGTTCGCCAATATATACAAGATTCTAATATAAACAGGCACAAACAAATTAATAATAACAAAACATTAATACCATATACTGTGTAAATTATTGCAAAAAGTGTCACAACTTTAGGCTTACTATTTAAAAATTCTGCGCGATCTGCTTGTTCATTGATAGGAAGGCTCCACCAACGGTCATCAATAGTTTCTGAAAAATCAGCTATCTATGATAGCAGTTTTGCTGTGCTTCTTTTCAATGCATTCTGATAGCGGTTTTTAAAAGCCCATATTACTCTGAGCGATTCGAATGCTTCAGGCAGAATATAACATTGGAAATTGTGATATGGGAATTTAGCAAAATAACTGCCACTAATAAAATCGAATATTTTATTTGCTTCAAAATAGTTAAATTTAGCGGAGATTAGATATCTGTAAGTAGATGGAATTGGGTGAAAAAAATCTTTTGTTATGGATATATTATATCTTTCAATTAATTCCAGGAAATGATCGTACCGAAACTGATAAGGATCCAAATTGTATTTGTATCCTAGTTTCAACAATTCCGAAACATTTTGTATGGGATCATTTTCAAACGCTGCTGTGCATTCAGCTTTAACAAAACACTCGTAACACACTGAAATAAACCAACCGTAGAATGCTAAAACTAAAAGAAGTTTCTTTGAAATTGGAGTGTGGTTTTGACGAAATAAAATTCCAATTCCTGTCAACCAAGAATATGAATGGCTATGCGTTTTGACGCGTTTTACACTGAAAATGTACAAATATGAATACAAGGTAATGCCGACGTAAGATATGCCAATGATAATCCAGGAAATTTTTTCATGACCAATGTACACCCAACTCATAAAATGTGATTCGCGTATGTGTGTTTTCCTACAGTACATCACATGATGGGAAAAATATCCCATATAAACAAATTTGATATTGTAGTTATAGTGCATAATAGTCCCACTTGGAAACATTGAGCTGTAGTTAGAATGGGTAGGTGTCATTGAGTATGTAAGGCTTAAATTGTAATGTCTTTGCAGTATTTTCAGTTGAATGTGTTTTGAGGTACATTCCTTATATTTTTCGAATTTACGTTTGATGTTTTCGTAAACAGAACTAGGACACCCTCTGTTTCTTACAATTTGATAGGTTTGTGGCAAGTAAACGACCATTCTTAGCCTCTCATAATAATACATTTTCACTTTCCAGACCGAGTCCCATAGAGAAGGACTAAAATAAAGGCTTGTTAATTTTAAAAGGTAAGTACCAGTTGAAGGTCTTAAGTACATTCTCAGATTGTATTCATTATAGGTATAAAGAAATGCCACCACAATTTTCGCCTCAAATTTATATACTTCGCTTTCAATTTCATTTACAATGTTGTGCCGCAAAGATAAATCTTCCAGAGACTAAATAATAAGTAAATAACTTTCCTCCCTCATTCCACTGTTTCTTAATGTGTGATGGATTTCTTCAGTTGTGGGAGAAATCAGAATGCAGAATACTGTATGGTAACTCATGATGTCATGATTTTCTTTAGACAAATTCTGTTCTTCGTTGTCAATGTGATTGGAATAAACTAATTCCAGTAGATTATATTTTGATTAAATATTCATCAAATGAATAAGAACTGACGGAGATAAAATTATATGGAACTTTTTATTAACGATTCGGTAAAAATATTATCAACTGTTTGAATAGTCGTTTAAAATGAACATTATGAAAAATTTAAATTTTCTTAAAGCAAATGTGGAGGCACTCCAGTGCATCCACAGGCTATTTTCTATGGGTCATCCTGTGGAAATGGACTTTTGCTGTTTGTTTGAACGTAATATATTCTTCTCGACCTGTGAAATAAATACAAAACCCAAATAATATGATTGTTGGATGATGAAGATGGAATAAACTTATAAAATTATTATGAACTTTCTTAATAAGTAATTGATAATATTTTTTTCCTCCCCCCCCCCCCCCGTCTGTTTTTGTCATATTTTCCAAGATATAACAATATCTAACGTATTAAATTACTGAACCATATTAAAGGTTGATGTGCATGGCTGTATCTAGCGGCAGGGCACCAGGGCACTTGCCAACCCCCCCCCCCTTCCTTAAATCCACGAAAAAAGGTTATTTTGCCATCAATACACCCTAAATCGCGAAATGTTTCGTTTAGGTTGATTATTATTCAATTTTCTTGCGCTACATGAGATAATTGATATTTATAATAACATTATGGTATTGGTGTCCACCCTTAAACCAAATCATTGCTACGTTTATTTACCTATTATTGATTCTGGTATACTCTCCCATTATATTGTTTCGTGGTCCAGTACATGTTGCTGATGATGCTTCCTCCACAGTTTGACACAGCCTTGCTTTGAAAACCTTTTGATTTGGGGGTTTTATAGACTCCGCATAAAATTCAAATGCTCGAAGATGACTGCAAGTTGCATTTGGGAGGGAATATTTTTTGATTTCACAGCCAGGCTGATGACTGCCTTTGTTGGGATAAAAGTCAGCATGCCCTAATCTTTCCATAATTCCATATTCATATGAATCGGACAATGCTTCAGGAATGAATTTTAAATCTGTCGTAGCCGTGTGAATTACATCCACGAATTCGGCATCGGTGTAGTCAATTCTTTCTGAGGCATCTACTTGGTCAAATAACGGTTTAGCAGCGTCTAAACCTAAATTCATTCCACAATAATGTAAAACGCTTTTGTGTAATGTCATATTGCTTAAAATATACTGACTTTTGTAATTTGTGTTTTATATCAACGAAAAAATGTGTCTATATTGCACACTCACACTCACCTGTTACTCTAGAGCAGCGGCCCAACGAATATTTGACGAACTCCTTGCAACAAAATCCAGCACCATGAGCCCCAAGACTGTGTCCCATTAAATGAATATCCTTAACGTTGGCAACCCTCTGCTCAATTAAAAATTTCATGATTTCGGATGTGCGTTTCCCAACCAATCTTGCCGCTGCTGATGCTAGGTTGTAACAAGGAATTATCCCAAAATTGGTCAAGCTTGCCAGCCTTTCCCAATCGACGGAAATAATATTGATGGGTTCAGGCAATTTATTATAGTCTGAAAATATTAATGGTTGTTATTATCACTAAATTAGATACCCGCGGTTTGGGGGGGGTTCAAGCTTTTAGCCTACTCTATACAAAATATTATGAGTTCCTAGTCAATATAGTCTCAATGCTGCACAATATTTAGGAGAGCAGTTCAATGCAAAATGAAAAATCTGGATTTGTCATCTCCTGATATTGTTTAATAAGAGTGAAAATTCAAATTTTGTTTTTACATTTTTTAACCCAGTTCAGATAGGGGTTTATAAATAAACAGGTTGTCTCAAACATCAAGTCCAGACATTAGTAATTTCAATAATCGTTTTTGTATGATGTATACAAAGTATCTATATTTATTTTAAGGTTCAGGGTGACCACGTGACCTCATTTCACCGTTTTTTTCACTCATTTCGCTATAACTTTAGAACGAAAAT
>JAQFYB010005122.1:0-14705 GCA_034694085.1 Pogonognathellus longicornis | reverse complement strand
CAGAAATATGAGTTAGTGTCTTTTGCGTACTTTCGTATATTTGAGTTAGACTAAGAGAGAATTAGGGTCTCGATATAATATATCCAATGGACAGTCGCCGTGCAGGTACCTAGACATCGCATAGGTATAACTATATATATTGTATATACGTTATTATTTTATTATACATAGCTTATAAGCTTAATTGCCGCTATTCATAAACACATCCTGATGAAAAGAGTGGACGGTTAATCTGAAATTGGCATTGCAAATTATTGTATACAAGTACTTACAACTTATCGTTTTAATTGTACCACATCTATTTATATGAACGTGTATATCTTGGACTGTACTTTTATGTGTAAGACACTATGTACATATTCATTTATTTGTTTCAACCAAGTAAAAGAAGACCTGCATGTTTTCGTATATCTTTGACTTGAATGTACGTAGTAAAGGTGTAGGTACAACTAACTTGGAAGTAAAATTTGTGCACCTGGAAGTAAGAACCTCTTGCATAGATCAACGCGTAAAAATTTGAGATAATCTCTTTAGTGTTTTGCTCATCTACTGCGATAAATTCATCAAGCCAGGCTGAAAGCATGCATTATTGACACGGTTGGCTGCGGGGAACAGTGAACAAGGGGCACGAGAAAAAAAGGAAAACGTACCTACATCTTCCACATATTTAAGTGTTCTCGTCTTGACTTCATTCTTGTTTGCCTTGCTCTTTCTGTCTCTTCTCTCAACTCCTCGGCAAAACAGGTAGTGCGGTAGTAATAGTTCATACACAGTTTCCATTATATCTTGCACATTGCACATAGAAGCATAGCATTGTTGTGCATTTGGTTAGCTCTCAAACCGACTAGACCACTGGCCAGTTGAACGATGAACTGCCAACAAAACCACACCATACATTTCATGTGAGTTCATTTCTTGAAAATTCAGCCTGAGATCAACTCACCCACACATTTTCTCAGCTTCAGGTTTTAAAGCTCAGGCATTTGCACCTGTAGAGCACTACTCTACACAAACCGACTGTTTCGTACAAAGTTGAGAAACGCTAAGAAATATCAAAATTATAGTGTAGTGTCAAATATTCCTACAAGTGTATTGTACAACTACAAGGTTTTCGTCTTCTCATTTTTGAGACATTAATTTAAGTGATGGTGTGACATGTATCAGTCTCAGTTTCTGTCTTCCGGGAATATTTTTTTGTAAAGTTTCTGTCGGGACTGAAAACGAGTTCTTCGATTTCATGAATTGCAAAGATATATTTACCAAGATATTATAACATCGGAAGCAATTCAACTCAAGAATAGTGCATTCACAATTTTTGGAGTGTTTATGATTTATTGACGGAAATCATATATACCTAACTTTCTTTACAACGGATTTATCTTTACAAAATATTACAATGCAGAAATTACCTTCAGCTCTTCTTGGTTTCGGTTTACTGTTCCTTGTGCTAGCCGTCGTTTTCGGTTGGATGATCGGCCCGCTTATCATTGAAGATCAGATTGCTCAGGTTATACATTACTTTAGAGTAGCTACTATGTACAAATATATACTTTTAATGTACATTAAGGCTGTTGCTCTCACTGGCAATTTTTTATTTAGAATTTCTTGGTAGGTAGTGCCTTTAATTTGGCATCAACATCCATAACACACGATACATCTAAGCGTAAAAGCCTCATGCACTTATCCTTACCATAATATATTACTGCGATTATTCTTTATACACTTAAGTATGGTGTTGGTGTTAGTACCACAACATAGCGATACACTGCATGCATGCATACAAAAACTTACCTAGGTGTATAGATACATATACTACGTGCATCCATATGCATTCATACTCCTTTACTCCGCTCTACTCACTAGCTCACTATACGGTTTTCATTCCGTCTCAGCTTTAACAATGAAATAAGTAATGTAGAACTCAACAGGATTGTTTATCGCGAGTATCTACGTTTAGGTACTTTACTACAAGAAATTACTAACAGTACTCTTCTTGTTACGTTTTTAGCGAATGCATGTATTAAAGTTATATATATAGAAACCAACCATATAAAGTCTGTTTCGATTCAATTAATCTTTTCGTATTAGTGGTAAAGGATGACGTGCAAAAGTAAAAGTATTTTAAATTACTTTCGCTCCCGTCACTGCTCAATGTTTCCTGTTATACAGTGCCTTGCCAATTCTGGTATATTTTAATGTAAGTAATAATAAATATATGATTTGATTCATATATTATAGCAGGTTCGAAAATATACTGTATGTACTAGGAACAGTATGCATACTTCATTAAGGTATGAAGTATGTACGCAAACATAATTTTCTGGCTACATGATTTTTGAAATTTTTGATAATGCAAGACAAGTCTGATTTCGCTCAGAAGGTAATGTCAGTGCCATGTGCTATAGCCAAAGCTGATTATGATTACTAACAATAAGTACAAATCTATCACTTAGGTATTTATAAAATGAATGCAAATTGCTAATGGGACTCAACGAGTATGAATTTATTGGCCATTTCAAACAAGTGAATTCAGACAGTTTCTGCTCGAGGGACTGCTGTGCGATTATAGAGAAACAATGAAGCAAGTTCATGCAGTCAAATTGTTACATGACTTGTGCAAATTTTACAGCTAAGATTTTTTACTAGCGGCAAGCCAGGCGTATGCAAATTGGATTGTGTTGCATTGCATACACATGCTTATAAACATTGCATATAATAATTTATGAATATTGTAGGCCATGCATGCATGATCGTATATTATAAATATGTATATAATATTATTCAACCTCTTTTGCATTACCTACCTTTTATGATAACTGCGAATTTGAGATTTTATGCGTGCATGTAAAGAGCTTTTCATACACACTATTTTCTTCAAATTAACTTTCCGGTCCTATTCAGTAAAGTTGTTAAAATGAAACCCAGTTTTTTGCAGAGTGCTTATTTGATACACAATGCAGTGAAATTAATATTGTGCTCATTTCGAATCAGGTCGCTTTTAATTCAAACTCAGATATATGTACCCTTTCTGTAATTGACTGGGAAAATCAGAATAATGAACCTTGTTTTAGATTTATTTATTTGCATTGTCTGTTATTGGGGGGGGGGGGATATTTACAAGGTCAGAAATTTACAAACTGATAAAAAGGATTCTCAAATCCCAGTCCAGGATTTACAAGTTCGAATTTATTCTCAAACGTTTCCTGAGCTTGTAAATGATTTTTTTATCATGTTTTTGTAAAATGTACAAATATCTATTTAAATTATTTTGTATGGAAAATCCCTCCACAGCAAAAAATTGTAAAGGACTTGCTTTTTTATTATGAAACAATCGTTGTTACTTTTCTCTGCGATAAGTTACATAGTACCTAAGAACCTACACTTCTCAGTATTAGGGATACCTATTTACAAGGTCAGTTTACAAAATGATAAACAACAAAATAAATCAGGAACTTAGGATTCGGAAATCCCAACTCAGGATTTAATCTCAAACATAATTTTCTGAGCTTGTAAATGATTTTTATTGGCGTGTTTTTGTATGTGCACGAACCAATATTTTTGGAAATATTGTTTTGATTGGAAAATCCCCCCATAGCCTTGAATAGATAGAATGTAACATTTAGCAAGAATTTGGTCAGCAAGGGTTTGATTTTGTTATGTTATGAAACAAGTTTTACGTACATTTTCCACGTGGATTTTCCCTTGCGATAAGGTATCGTACATGTACGGATGTATATACATTTAAGATTATACTATTTAAAGTTTCAATCTGAGTCAAGTCGTCAAGTGATGCAGATGCAGGTGTATGGTATGGGGATTAAAATGTATAGTGGACAGTTGTAAACAGGCTGTACAATGTAATAGAGAAGAGCTGTTTACCTAGTAATTCAGTAGAAGTTGTCAAACAACTTTGATATCTGTTGAATGTAGGCTACGTCTATGTCTGCTGAAATAAGTAGATCGGTTTGGTAGATAATTGAAAGGATAAAAGTGTAAATAACAATAAATATTATGCTTTACCAGGTAACAGGTAAAAAACTAAATGAAATTATTGACTGGGTTTTTCTTTTCTTCGTAGCAATTGAATTCTTCGTAGATTCACTTGATTTTTATTTCGTGGTAGAAGATAATTTGAGTCAGTGGTTGAAAGAGAATAATTACTAATGTAAATGTACAACTGCTGGATAATACGTGCATGCAAACAAAAACAAATCTACCTAACTCTGGAATTATTTGTACATACTGATACTGATGTAATAAAGGTTGTAATAGGTTTGTTCTTATTTTTATGAGACTCCAGATGTAATCTTTGAATTGACCAGCAATAATGGTATAATAGTTGAAATAAATTAAGGTATGCAAAATTTCTAGTTGATTATGCGTTTATAGTAATATTTATTGGCACTGATAGTAGGTAGGTATATAATAATAAAGGGGTTGAATGGATTGTACAGAATTTTTTCATAGTATAATATTAGTATATGCATTCGTGATTGTAACTAAGTGGTTATATTTATGTTCATTCTTTTCAATTCCTTAGCAAACAAGGTTGTACAATGGTTCATACGCTTGGAAGAAATGGAAAGACCCTACGAATTTGATGTGGATGAAAGTCTACCTCTTCAATGTTACAAATCCTGACGATGTGAGTCGAGGAGAAAAACCGATTGTTCAAGAACTTGGCCCTTATGTTTATCAGTAAGTGAGACGAATATTATTACGCAATCTACGTCATTGCAATTACACCTAAAATACTGGTGTGAAGCTCTGAACAGAATCAAGATCTTTATTATCTGTAATTTTATATCATTTATTTATTTACTTAGAGAAAAACGGCACAAAGTTAACATATCCGTGGATGAGGAGAACGATACTATTAAATACCAGATGCCAGTATGGTACTTTTTTAGACCAGATTTGTCCAACGGAACAGAGGACGACCTTGTTACTGTGATCAACATTCCTTTAGTCGTGAGTCCAACATTAAATCCGGTTTTGAGAGCAATTCTATGCATTTCATGTCTGCATTTATATTTTTGATTGCACACATTGAAACAGTACTTCTGTAATGACGACGTGTGTTTCTGACATGTGTTTAAAGCGTGTGTACGATATGCTTTGTGAATTTCCTTGCATGCTATTAAAATGTGATATTTATTTTATTCTTCTTCTCGTCAACATCTTCTACACAATTATGCATTGCATGCATAGTGACTATGCCTTAGAACTATAACTGTTGTGATCCCTCGCATGAGGATTATTAATAGTTACTCTAGGAATTTGTAAATAAATTCAGCGCTCTATTTACTGTACTTTACTACTGCTCTCTTTCTTATCTGATTCTCACTCGGAATTAATTGAACAAACTGACAGTGATGCGAAGATGAATGTAGTGTTTACTTTTCTAACCTATTGTTTTTAACTTTTTTGTAGGGCATCTCGCAAAGGTTATCTGAGTTCCCAACAATGATACGCTTTCTACTTGGTATGTATATCATGAAGTTTAAGGAAACTCTCTTCATCGAAAGACTTGCAAGGCAGATGATTTTCGAAGGATACTACAGTCCAATGGTTGAAGAACTGCAGACGCTAACTGGAGAGATGCTCCTTCCAAATAATACTGTCGGCTTGTTTTATGGTGTACGTATTTATTTACACACAAACATACAATAATTATTCTAATTTCCTTGTTCTGATTTTTCTGATGTGATCAAATTTTTTGTTTTACTACACATTCAATGTATGCATGGTTAGTGAACGTTATCAACATTTAGAGTTAACTTTCATTTTCAAATATTGTTGTTGTAATTTTAGAGAAATGGCACTGACGATGGAGTGTATGAAGTTTATGGAGGAAATAAAGACCCCTTTCAATTCGGAGAGATATTATCATGGAGAGGAAAAACAGAGTTGGATTTTTGGTCTGGAAAATGTAACGCTCTGGAAGGAACGGACGCTTCCATGTTTCATCCCTTCATTACCAAAAAATCAGTCATAAAAGTGTTCAATCCTGATTTGTGCCGATCAATATATGCTACATATTCTAAAGACGTTGAGTACAAGGGTTTACACGGTTACCGCTTTACTGGACCCGAACAATTGTATGAACATTTCAGTGTAAACCCTGACAATATGTGTTTCTGTATAAATCCTGATGCGGAGGAGCCTGGTTGTTTTGAAAAAGGAATCATGACTTTGTCAGTTTGTCAACATGGTAAATTAATACAATTAGCCATACATAGTTAAATGATTAATTAAAAAATCAGCCGTTTACTCATTAATATTTTATTTTTTAAAGATGCACCTGTCACCGTGTCTTATCCTCACTTTCTACATGCTCCTTATTATGAGGCTCAAGTTATTGGATTATCCCCTACAGAAGATGAGCATGAAACTTTCATTGATGTCGAACCCGTAAGTTTGACTTTCATTACCGGCCGCATCTTTAAATTATTATCATGCATGTATGATCATTGTTAGTAGATTAACAGTAGAAAATAATTTTACATACTGAATTGTGATAGCCATCTTCGTCTAAGAAGTAATTCCTATGCAATACACTGACATTTGAGTAGGTAGTATGAAAACAGTGGAATGAAATGATGTAAATCTTGGGGAATAAAGATTTAATTGTAAAAATTTTGGTTATAGAATTTTGGAGTAGTTCTAAAAGGACATAAGAGAGCTCAATTGAATGTTGACCTTAGACCCGTATCAGGCCTTAACGGCTTTCGGACAGTTCCTACAGTACAATTTCCCGTCTTGTGGGCTGAAGAGGTATGTTGTACCTATAAATATTGCTTACAGGTTTTTACTATGTTCTACATATTTGTGCTCATTTGCTATATGAGGTTGTAAATTATATTATTGTGTTTTAACAGTCTTTCACCGTTGACGACGACACGTATGAACTTTTGACGAACACCTTTCAGTTGCCGATGCAAGTATTCAAAGTCGGTAGGTGGTCTGCATTGGGTACAAGTTGCTTACTCATCGGTACAGCAATTACTATCTTCATAATTAGAGCTAGGAAAAAGAATTATCACATCTAAAGTTTTAAGTTAAGTGATCTTAGAATATGTGATCTTTAAATAATACTGTTATCTATATAAATTAAGAGAGAAGCTGTGAATCAATTTTTAGTATACTATACCTAATACCTACATGTACATAAATGAAGAAATGACAATGTATTTTGCGTCTTCAAACGAGCAAGATCGAAATATTACCTCTATGATATTGAAATCGACTGACTATACTGAAGAAGCTATAACTTTATACGAAGTAGCACAAGAGAGACTATTGAATACGAAAACTGTTTGTGTCTTCCAACAATTTATGTGGACAATATTATAAATACGCCTTAATACTTGAATTCAGACAAAGTATACCTACCTATACATAAATAATTATGTTTTACTGCTTGAATGATGAGTTCAAGCTAAGAACTCAGCCATAAAAGATTCTTCATTAAACTACTGTCCAGATAAATCATGTCGTGTGTAACATGGTTTACAATTATTACAATTTAATGTAAAAGATTTCACCACTTCGGTTGCAACGATAAATTTAAAAATAAAAATTACAAACACAATCATCGTGCTGCCTAATGTTCATCAGTCTATTGATTCCTAGTAATACATAATATTTTATAAGAATCACCTAAAATTTCGCCTACATTAGTACTATAAGAAAATTAGTTTAAGCCAACTTAGTGAGCTTTTTATGAAAAATTTATTATTATCTTTGTCTCCCTTAGATTGTTAAAAGTACAGAGCTTTTAAATTAATTACTAAAACATAGTATACAAAATTACAGTATACTGAATACATCTACCGAAACTCGCTATGAGTACGTTTTCTGCATACATCGTAACAAATTTCGATACCTTTACGATATAAGTACCCATGACAAGTCCTTATAGTCAATAAACTTTATATCCCCTTTGTAAGCATTTCTGGGTATAGGTGTATCTTTTACGTAACTGTGCGTGTTGTATGTTATGCATGCGTATGTTATGTTCAAAGCTCCGTATCCGTCTTGTCTGCAGTGTATGTTTTCCAGAATCCCTTTTTACTGACTACACTTTTGTATAAGGTTATCTGGTAAAGGTATATCTGTCAGTAATACCGAATCGGTGGCGACTACGTGGACTAGGTCCTACATATCAAATACAGCATGTAATAAAGTACCGCTATAGATATGCTGCATTCTGATGCAACATGGAAAGCAAGCTCGGATGAAAAGCAAGCGATCGTGTCCCTTTCCCCCTATCTGTGTAGTTTGCGTTTTGTGGATTGTATACACGACTTCAATGGCAACTCGTTTTGTATTCTGTATGTCCTATCCCTATGTACGCGTAACATGGAATCTTACCACCTAAAACCCGGAGTTTCCGTCATATTCTCCTTCTAAAGAGTATTATGTCCCGTATAGCCATATATTTGTCGGTATGTGTTTGTATGCTTGTTCTTTGAACGAGTTGCTATGCGAGTAGTTTTTGTCCAGCTATGTGTACTGCATGTTATGTATGTATGTAGTGAAGGGAAAGTCCCGATTGAATTTCCAGGAGCTTTTGTCGACATCGATATTTTCCAACGCCAGTGCCTCACAGCGTCATATGAGTATCCAGCTTGCACTCCCCTTCAACAGAGAACTCCACACAGCTATAAGGAATTATCCCATTGTTCGCCCTACGAAAACAACTCCTTTCCCTGTTCAATTCAACTAATTTTGTTGAGGCAGTAGGGAGATACATGTCTAATAGCAAGTAGACTCCACGACCCGTCTCTGGATACAAAACTCTGTGCACAGAACACATCAGTTTAACACGACAGTGAAAACTCTGAGTTACAATTAAACAATAAACTTACTTAATAAATAACAGGGGTATTTCAAGACATTTAAATCTCATTGGATCACAAATAATTCGTATGATCCCATCTGTACATCTTAAACGTGTCGGTAACCACGGGCTGAACCAGGTAAGCTTTTAGTTTGCCTAAATATTAATGAATTGACTGAATTGTGTTGTCTTCTGTATAGCAAACCTCTTGCCACATACTCCTCTCTATATACAACAGCGACAAAACACTATAGCTCCTAGTCAAAATAACCCAGTCCTCTATAAAAATTATTTTCCCCATGTAGTGTATTCGAGGAGTGGCCAAATCAACTGATTTCTAATAAATTTTCGGCTCCTTTGTAAATCAGTACCTACATTAGGTAATGTATAGATATACAAATGCAGTTGTGGGTTGTAATGCTTTTGGATAGGATGGTTGGTTGCTATATTGCTGTACGTACTAATGAATTGTTTTTTGTTTGTATTGGTATTATTATACTTCTGAGCAGATAGATGCTTATTTACTACATTTTAACGATTTATTATCAAAAGAAAACTTATTTCAGATTGCTAATTTTTTTGTAAGAGCTAAACCACATTGCATTTAATAGCAATCATTCATTGTTGTTAGTGGATTTGGCGTGGTAGAGTGGATTATGTTTTATATACAAAATTACCGCAGAAGTGATATATAGTGACACACACTATGATAAAACAATAGGGATTATTTTGGATGCACCGATACAGAGTCAATTCGGTCTGTAGGAATTACCAATGTCAATAATTATGGACAATATCAATGGGTACCTCTTTCCGCAGTATTTTTACCGAGTATTGTAGTTCAGATATGAATATAATACCTAAGCCAAGACTAAAGTATACTTTATTTACGCGAAAGTAATGGATTAGAATTTTATTTGTATTCTGCTGCTTGTATTGACAAAATTCAATACTAGCAAACCATTAAGCAAGACTATAGGAAATCAAATCATGTAAGCTTGTGATCGACTGTGGAGGACAGTTATACCTATATACTACATAATATGTAAGGCTTGCAAAACTTAAATTGAGTGAATTATTTATGCGATTATTTTTCAGGTCAGACGAATAGTAAATTGTTTTAAATATTGATTTTGTTCAAGTGTAGTAGACAGGCTGGGCTAGTCGTGTAGCGACGATAGCCAAAATTGTAGTCGTCTCGTCATTGTGTAAACTCATAATACTTCTACACAATGAAGGTCTATGTAGTGTATTGTGTTTCAAGTAGGCACGCAAACTACAAGTATGAAGTATGTTTAAAAGTATTGGTTATAATATCGATTTAAGATTGCTGTTATACATACTACATTTCAGTATTTATTATCTATCCATTCGCTAACAGTACTCCAATTTAAAAATGTGAAGGCTTATCGACTCAAAATTGCTGTATGAATGCCCTATTGATACATAATTACAACTTACAATACCTATATTATGACTACCTATATGCTTAATGTACATACAAGTAGGTATTATATGCTATCTGTTGAACTATAATCTATACCTTTTCGTAACAGCCAAATAATAAGTCACCAATTTTTAACCATTACACAGGTCTAACCGTTTATTTATGTAGCCAAGTAGCTATTCTCTTGTTTTCTAATGCGTCACCACAACCGCAATCCCTTGTCTTTCTTTAAGAAGGGCTAATTAATTGAAGTGTTGAATTCCCGAAGCAATTTCAAGCTTTACAATAATGTTCTTGACCAATCGATCAATATTTACTTTATAAATAATTACTTCAGTATGTAAAGCTACAAAATAATAATATCAAATTCATAGCAGCAAGATATTTCTTGAAATAAATAGGCTGATTTAAATTTTTAAACGTTTGAATGTATTGTAAAGTATTTCATGTCACATACACACACAAAAGCTTGACCAATTCCTTATTACTTAGCTTTATATACGTTATGCAAATACTACACTGTTTGTATTAGACATTACTCTTTACCCTTTGGACTCTTCATACTTCATTAAACACCTTAAACATCTTGCTAATTTTCTTGCTAATTCCGTTACAAATTTTGACACCTACGTAGCAGTCTAGTAGGAAAGACCAAATTATCCCAGTCACATGAAATTCATTAGTCACGTACAACATCCGAGGTCGTCATGCGGGACATCAATACGAATGAATTTAATGCTTGTAATACTCTATCTTCAAAATCTACCCAGGTATAATACGTTTAGATGCATAATTTAATTTATACCATGCCGGTATATTTTACCCAGCCAAACACGAGAACGGGTTCTTTAGGCACACTTTACTTTACATTCATTACAACTCTTATCGACCTAGAAAAAGCTTTGCCTTGGCTTTTTGCAATACTAAGTATCGTAATTCTTCATTTATACAAACTTTGCAATTCATTCGCATGTATAGCTAGGTATGTGTTCAACTTAGAAACAATGTAAAATGCATTTCTCTTGCATCAGCAGCAGCATGGTTTCCCTTGTTCCGATATAGCAGGATGCATACTGTATATACAGTCAGAGAGGGTAACTTTACTATACATAGCGCGGCATAGGCATAGGTATATTAGTACATTTTATAAACCATATACAGTGACACATTGTACTCTCAAATAATACTGAGTGAGGTTTTCGTTATATAGCTATATTATATATCATGTCATGAAATAACAATGATAACTATTTTGTGCAAGTAACAAATGCAAATGAATTCGAATCGTTACTGATTTAATAAGATTATTCTTCCATATCGGGTTTAAATAACTCGTCCCGAGTTTTTCCTCAAAACAAGTAACATTGCAATTGCATGCTTGTAATAAGTTAGGTATAGTATTTACCTAACAATTGTATTAAAGCCCGCTCCACTCATCCGTCTCATTGTAACACGAAAACTACTCTTGCATAATTCATACGCATATCGAAGCTCATTTGCAGTTACGCATATTGTGTGGGTTGTGGGTAGATACAGCATGCCCAATATTTACTTATGTAACTGTGTATGTATATGTGTAGGCAGTGGCATATTGAATTTTTAATATAAGTGTACAGTACACTGTAATAAAATAAAATATCGTCTGACTGAATTGAATTGGGCAGGTATGGTATTAGACTTCAAGAGCCTGACTGGAGTGTTTGAAGTAGAATCGGACTTTATACGACAGACTGACTGAACTGAACCCTTCGTTTTCATTGTCAGTCAGTCCTCTTTCCGCAACACCTGTTTCCTCTTTCATTCCTGGCTCCGTCCAACGGTCAATTCAATTCAACATGCTTTGTTCCATACTATACTTTCCTATTTTTCATACCATCAATTGGTGATATAAGCTAGTGTCAATACTACGTGCCAGTAACGCTGGAAAGATTTTTTATATCAATTTTCAATGTAAAAATTCTGTTATCGGTAAATCTGTAGTAGAATATTCATAAAATGTGGATAAACTTACGTAACTTGTTTAAAAATATCTAAACAAGGATGAGCTCTGGAAGTTGTAGCTTGTTTTTGGGTTAGCTGTTATAAAAGTTGGATTTTACTATACATGATGTAGGGAAGTAACAATTATTAGCAGGTCTATGTAATATAAGTCTAGCAGCTACAGTAGGTAGTAATAATATTTATATGTATAAAACTAAACACCCGAAGCAATAGGTGTATTGGTGTATGCTTTTAAATGAACTACCAGTAATATACAGATATATAGTTCAATATCAATGTTAAAGGTAGGATTGCAAGTGGGACTTATTTCTACTTCGTCACTCCCCTTCTGTCAATGCAATTATCTAATTAGTGAGTTGCTTAAGATCATAAGTATGATTTCCATGAGTAATTCCGTTAGTTTTTCCATTCACTTTCAACTTCAACGTAATGATTATGCGATGTGTTTGTGTAGAGCAACTGTCGTGTGCAAAATAGATATCGAAAAAAGGCGAAAGTGGTTCGATCCGGTGTGGTGGACTTGATGTTTTAAGGGTTGCGTTGGACTGACAGATAGAATCGTGACGTGACGTGCTACTTGTAAAGGGACTTTTGTTTGCGGCAGCGGAAGTGCCATGGAAAAAGTGCACGAACCAGACAGACAAACTCAGACTGACTGCAACAGCAACGGCTACAATTCATAGCTTCGGTTTTCTCAGACTGTCAGTCAACAATCGTCCGCTTGCTTCGGTTGTCCTTCTCCTTGTGTCAGATGAGACACATCTACTAAATAGAATACAGCAATAAGTCAAGTCTCCATTCAGTTAACATTTATATTTTTAATCTAAATATGTGTATACACTGTAAAAAAGGTTAAGTTAATAGTTTTACTCTCCTTTGACACTTCATATGCATACATACACTACATTGTGTCATATAGGCATGTATGTATCTAAACTGTTTTAATCTATAATTTCCAATTTTTGTATTATCCATACCAATAACATGTACTTTAATCGATTGATGTGAGTTTCATTTTTTGTTTCTAGTTTCAAAAAAGCTCTATGAAATACGTAGAATATTTTTTAATGATTCTTGAACGTGATCCGGATACTTATTATGAACACTCATCGACTCCAAAAAATCATGGCCTATTTGTCTGGGAAATATCTCCTTGGTTTGGAATCTGACTAATTCAAGAGCTACAAAATGTAGACATTTCGACTATAGATGGGAATTCTCTGCGGTGATTGACTGATAATATTTATCATATTTGTCTGCCTTCGTGGGGAGAATCGGTGTTACTTGAAAGCGGAAAATCTGTATGGAAGACTATTGATTTTGTTGTTGGTAGTGATTTATAACAAAATTTCGATAGTCTTTCGCCAGTATTTTCTAACATTTCAACTTTTGAAGAATTAAGAATGATGACAAGGCAAAACTGGCAAGTTTTTACGATATGGCTTAAATGAAAAAAACGATATAATATTCTACTATTAACAACTTTATAATGATCATGTTATTGAAAATTATGCACATAGCAAGTACGTCACGAATATAATATTTGTTACAAGTATATGACATGAAATTCTATTTTATTACACCATCTAAAATTATTGTATGATTGACAATCTGTGACATGTACCTCATAGGCAAAGTCTTTTTCTGAACTTGCAAAACGTTTATTCAAGTCAGAGTGCCTGAGTATATCCTGTATTCAATTCAAGTATTTATATATCCAATACAGAGCACATATTAAATGCAATAGTGCGTAAGCATGCTATCATAATATTATAATCTCCTCATTATATCTGTAGATGTGCAATTTTGAATGAGTTGTAAGCTTCCATATGGTGGAGTAAAGTGGTGTTGTGTATTACAAATTGCAGTTCATTTAGTTACTGTGAATTCAGACTGCAATTCAGCTTAAAGCTGTAATCTAGTATAGCATATAGATCTGTATTTACGAGTAAGTAGTTTCCCAACTCAAGTACTTGTTCCAAAGTTTGTAAAACGATTTTATTGGATAATATTTAGTTTAAGTATAGGTGTGTGCTCTGTGTACACACAGGTGTGAATATATTGCGCATAGAGAAACATCCCAAATAAGAGCATGAACATGAAATGTAATATACCATTTGACAGTTACTGTTATGTAATACAGTAAATACCAAACTAATCTTTGCTGTGGAAAAAATATTGAAATGAAATGTTGGGTGAATGAAATGAAATATGATGTTGGGCAAATCCCGAATTGAAGTTTCTCCGACGCCTATTTCTCCATTTATGATACTTTTTGTTAGCAGCAAGAGGAGACAGACAAAAATAGTTTGATGTCTGTGCGTCTAATCCAATGACCAGAGCTCGGACATTTAGTTTCCAAAAACCCAGAAATATTTATTTAAATATTTGCCAAAAAACACCAAAATATTT
>JAQFYB010005121.1:0-14705 GCA_034694085.1 Pogonognathellus longicornis | reverse complement strand
ATTTGTTTTCGAAAGATTTTATAATGTTTATTACTGTGTCCATGTGGCAAACCTTTGAATAAAGGTCAGTGTTTAAAAAAAAAAAGCTACCTAAACAATCCTAAACAATAAATATTACTGGAAAAATTAATTTCTCTAAACTGCATATGAAATATGAATATTGACTCAAATTTTTATTGTTATCGAGATTTTGGCTTCCCCAATAAATCAGTTGCATTTTAAAGCTATGATGTGCACCCCCCCCCCAGTTTATAATCCTGGCTACGCGCCTGAGTAAAGGGGAAATTAAAATGAGTTGTAATATTCAGTAAGGAAAAATAGAACACAATTAAGGATTTTATTAAAATAATAGAAAAACATTATTTCGCTTTAAATAAATTGTTAATATTGGTCTATGGATAATTGTACACTAAAGAAATCGTACAACGTAAGAAACATGATTTGGAAAGCATAATTATGTTCTTTTGATTTAATATCAATCCAAATAATATTTAAATGCTCATTCCAGTGTAATAATTTGTAGTATTTATTATATAGTATTATAAACTTGATAAAAAATGTAAAATTATTTAGAATAAAGTGAAAACAGCTGTTTTACTAATAAATAAGCATAATAAAAATTCTTCGATAATAATAAGATTAGTGATTTTAAGAAAATATTGCAATTATTGCTAAACCTCCGGCTTATTATTATTTTTATTCTTAAAGAGGATGAGAACATCTTCCAAAGCCTAATTTAAATTCAGGTTCATCCATTTTTTGTAGACAAAAGGCAACTCCATTCCATATTGAAGCTCGTTTTCTGTCGTCACTAATATGAGTTACCCAAATTTGACGTTTTTTCCTATATATGCAATAGAGAAAATATATTCACAATAAAATGAAAAAACATGAGAGTGAGACACGGCCGTATCCAGAAATCGATTTCGGGGAGGGCAAAACATTTCGGGGAGGGCAAAATGCACAAAAAAGAGGTTATTTTGCCTTTTCAGGCCAAAATAACCTCTTTTTTTGGGATTTCGGTGGAGGCAATTGCCCGTTTGCCCACCCCCTGAATACGGGCATGGAGTGAGACATTCTCATTCCCATGTTTTTTACAAATGAATAGAATTTTTACAAATGAATAGAATTTTTATAAATGAATGATAATGAAAAGTGTGGGTAAATGTGCAAAAATGCTCATGTTACAAAATGCGTTGCATTTGTATTTGAATAATTTAACATAGGTACACAGAAGATTCCCCATATAATTGATTCTGGGAATCTTGGGTACTCATAGAATTTGCCCAAACTAATACGAAAAACGAACGAAACTTTGTTTTTAATTTGATTATAGAAATCTCTAAAGAATGAAATACCGTTTCCTGTTTGCTAATCCTCTAATAGAACTCGATCTCTCTAGCCAAACTGGACATGATGAGACAGTGTTTGCGGCAGCGACGCAATAGTCGATATTTTTCATGGTTTCTTTCAGGTACTTAAAATTAGGCAGGATTAAACTGTAAAGTTCTTTGTTTTCTAATGGTTCAATCCTGCAACAAACCAAAAACTTAAATTAATAACTATTTGCATTTTGTGGTGGATATGTTTTACCTAACATAATCTGTACCATTTTTCATATATTGATTTCGTGAAAGCTCCCATAATAAAAACTGAAAAGTGGTGATGATCATTTGGATACCGGAAGTGTTGATAACAATAGGTATGAACATTTAGAAAAATCTTCCAAGCAGACTCAATTATAGGTTCGAAGGAATCAGATGCATCTGTTTGAGGAACTGTTAAAACTTTTCTACGACCTGGTAATATCATTGCTCCAGTTATCTAGAGTTGGGCAATTATAAATTTTAATAGCTTCATTTATTAAATGAATCCCCCCATCACTTAATTTAGAACAGCTAGGTAAGGTACATATTTTTTTACTTGATTAAATTCGCAATCCAATGAAACTGTCTCGAAAGCAAATGGAGTTGATTCTGCTAGACACTTTTCCAAATCGGTCTGAATTCGCTGAAATTTTTCTCTTCCAGCTTCTTCTACCCCGTAGAAAAAATCTTCTTTGGTAAACATTAGAAATGCGTTTAATGCAACGCTAAAGAATTCCGAGGAAACTATTTCGTTTGGACAAGTTTTTTCCATAATTTTTAAACTTATGTTCATTAGTATTTCTACTTGCTGCAACGATCTCAATCGGGATTCCAATATTTTATCCATTTGGAGTGTAGCAAAGCGTCTTAGCTGATCTGTAAATACAGCTTCAGTTATGGATTTCGCACATGGTGCATTAGCGGAACTAACCCAGTATTTTTTAACAGCCTCTCTTGTTAATCCTTTAGGACATTCTTCTTCTTTCTCCGTAGTAGTGGTAGTTACGGGCTCCACGGTCGTAGTCTCGGTATTGTTGGGGGTTGATGAGGAATGTTTTGGCAAAGGAACCCACCACGAAGTGTCTTCATTCGATCTGTGCTTGCTGTTTTGAGATTTTGGAAGAGGGAACCATACTTCAGAGGAATCAGCTTTAGGCTTATTTTTTGGTCGCTTAGGAAGAGGGAACCATACTTCAGAGGAATCAGCTTTAGGCTTATTTTTTGGTCGCTTAGGAAGAGGAAACCAAATCTCTAAAGAATCTGTTTTTGATTTATTTTTTGGGTGTTTAGGAAGAGGAAACCAAATCTCTGAAGAGTTTGATTTGTTTTTTGAATGCTTAGGAAGAGGAAACCAAACTTCGGAGGAATTTGCTTCAACCTTATTTTTTGGATGATGTGGCAAGCGAAGCCAATGTTCTTCCGATGTATCGTTATCACTAGTACATACATCGATATCTAAACGAAAAAAATTTGAAGTTGGATACCATACTTCAAATAAGTATTGATATGAAAGCGTATACCACAATCTTTGTTTCCAAGTAATTATTCTTACCATTTGGGGGGAGAATTCGGTAGCAAGCTGTAACAGAAATAAAATTATACAATGAAGTGGTTTCGGTTGAATTTTGCCCGTTCAGAACTGTATTAATATATAAATATCAGGGGCGTATCCAGAAGGGATGTTCATGATGCTAGAGAACCCCCGCCCCCTCGATGGCTAAATATTAGCTTAATTACCCCAGATAAAAAATACACTATTTTTTGTGTTTTAAATCGTATAGCACCCATTATAAATTGGTCTTGAACCCACTCCTGAGAAGGAGTGGGTATCAAAATTGTAAAATGGAAAATGTAATGAATTTTGCAAGTTTGTGGATAAATGTGGTCTTGCCATTTTAATAAAAAAAATTGAAGGTTCTATCAATCAATAGGCTGTGCAGAGCTGTGTATATGGGAAGTAGGGATTTATATCTATTGTATCAATCTATAGGTTTTATAATTATGTAATTATTATTTGTAGCTACTAAAGTTTATGAAACACTAAACAATATGAATAAATTGTGTTAATATGTTATTTAACTACATATTATAGGGGTACAGATATAAATATACCAAGTAATATGAATAATAGAACCACAAAGATAAAATGTAATAAATGTTATAAACACATAAGAAAAAATACAAATGTGCTAACTGTCAGCAAGGTAGGTTAAGTTTCCAAAGCATCCCCTTTGTATCTTCACTATCATGCTCCAGTTTAAATCAAAGCGAGCTGTGACAGATTCATAACCAAACCGACAAAATATTCTCGATCCCGGCTTTGTAGCTTTAAGACACAGGGAGCTGCCAGTGTCTCCATGTAAGGTCCAAGAGACATTCGTGATAGTTATAAATGTGCTGTCACCATCAAGATCCACACTATCATCGTCATGCAAGAAAAACTTTTCCATTTGATAAAATTTTCCTGCGAAATAGCTTAGAGATGATTCGAATGGGTATTTGGGATTTCCAAATATCATGGCTTGAGACAACTACGCAAAGAAAATAACAATTAGAATTTCCATTATTATGTGGATATTGTATATTGCTGTATTTACAACTCTAGATTTCTACATTATTCTACAGATATTAATTTTACTTTAAACCTTTTTCACAGTTTCTTAATTTTTTCTTTGTTTCAGTAGAGCTTTCTTCATGCAGTAACTGGTAACTAATTTTGACTCTCATACTGTACACAGACATTCATGTAACACTAATTGATGTTTAGCAGATGCATAGTATAATATGCATGTATGTACAGAACGTTAAAGAAACACCCGGAAGAAAAGACAACTCTCAAAGGAAAAAATTGTCAGGGATGATTTCGAAAATAAAAATGAACACCAGTACCACTGAAAACACGTTTACTGTATGGATTTTGAAAAATTAATTGTCATTCATACGTAAAATATGACTGTAGAATTAGAACCAGTCAAATCACGCTGTCAACTGTGAATAGAAGTGTGTAGGAAAACTTGAGATAAACGGGTTTTGTTCACAATTGTATACCTAAGTATATATTAACACTACAATGATTTCGTCATACTGTTAGTAATTATAGGATGACTTCATAGATTTATTAGTGTCAGTATGGTTTATACCTAATATAATTTTAACTACAGTTCTTTTTTTACACAGATGAATCATTCATACTTTACCACGAGGTAGACGGACACAGTAGTTATCTCCTCCAAGTACTGCAAACGGTTCGGCACAATATTTGTGATAAAATCCCCATCTTAAATTAGACGTGGTTAAAACATTAATGGGATTTCATTGTTCATTTGTAAACTTTACTAGAAATATAGAGTGATAAAATATATTACTTACACTCCTGTTAGACATGTACATGTATAATTTGTCGGTTCCGAAGTTAATATTCCAGCGGGGCAGTCTTTCGTGTTTATTGAAAATTTTGTGCTCCCCTGATATAAATCTAATTTAGCTCGCATTGCACCGCAACGCATATTCAATGTCAATAGCCAAACAGTAATCAAACTTAAAAAAGATAAATTTTGAGCTAAGAGAACCCAATAAGAAATTAACTTTGCTTGTTTAAAATTATGGGTGAACAACATTTTAAGAGCAATCAGGAAGAAGTGCTATATACTAATAAAATCTACTTTGTTGTATGCATTCATAGGACAAAACACAACACAATACTACAAATAAAAGCAACTTTCTATTTTCTAATGGTTTCTGATTTGTCATTGAATTTTCTTAGAAATGAAATGGTATGTAGCTCAGAAACTTTAACTGCTACATATTTATATACATACAATCAATTACTTCCTAACTTTTTTACTATCGTAAATTATTTCCATGTATATTTATGTAGGTGAATTGTTAGCAAATCTATGAGAAATATATACAAATTGGCATGCAGTTTTCTGTCCGTGTAATGTAGTAGGAAAAGGAAATATTTTTATTTTTTAATGTAGATGCATCAGGAAATTGAATGCTAATGGAAGGTAGAAATAATTTTTTGACATTCTTAAAGAATAGTGGCTTTTTGATTATTTATTGGTTCAATTGTTGATTAGGATGTAGATATCATTTTTAGTAGATTAATGATTAGTTCATTTATTTAGAGACATCATTTGGAAAATGAATACTGACAATGAGTCGAATTTTTAGTCTAGTAGTCTTTTCTAAGAAGGCCGAGAGCTGTTAACATTTAATATTATCAAGTAAAGACAAAAGTTCATCTATAATTGTGAATATTTAATTTGAACTAAATCTACTACTATATGTTATGTATACAAAATTATTGTAAATTAAAATTCTAGCTCTATATAACTGTAACTGAACAAATTAATTACTGTGTAAACTATAATCAGATACCTATTTACCTTTCAGTTATGTATGGCATTATAATATTTATACCTGCATAAAAATTGACTTGTTCATACGTAGTTTCAAGGACATAACGTTTTCCTTTGTAAATTTCGGTAAGTTTTGCTTCAGAGTAGAGCGAAAGATATACAACGAAAACTTGAGTCGTTGCATTGGTATATATTATTTATATGTAGGTAGGTATTGTACTTGTGTACAACAATTATGTTGCTTCAAGAATCATCATTAATATTTTAGTATTGAGTTGAGTAGTACAGTACGATTCATAAAGTATTTTTATGTATTGTTTGTGCAGAATAGTGAGAGACTGACCATACGTTTATTATAAACAAACTTTTCTTGTGTATTTCCACCTATCCACTAAAAGTCGTATTTTAGATTCGTATTTTATGTGCCTAACTTTAGTTATTGCTTTGCCAAAAAATAAGCGCATTATAACATTATAATGAATTAAAAAAGAATTTTTAAGTAATAAGAATATTTTGACAATAAGTTAAATACGTTCCAAAAATTAAAACATTCAACTTATGAACTGCATTTATAACAAAAAAGATAATACAGTTGGTATTACTAGACATTAATTATTCGTTTCAATAATGTAAGGAGAATAATATTTGTAAAATTGTCAATTGCTCAACATTTTTCACTTTGACCATAAGGATTGACTCACACAATCAGATGAAAATCTGGGGCGAGTGTAATAATAGTTTAATTGTATTTGTTTGGTAGTAAAGTACATTTTTGTACCTTGATATTTAATACGCAAGATTAATACGTTTAATAATAATGAGAAGCTGAAATGTTGCCAAAAAAATTCAGTACCTATACCTTAGAGTGAAAAGTGTCATTTTCATCATATCGTACACACTACACCTATAGAGTCTAAATTGAGCTTAAATGTAGACTTATTAACTCCGGCCATGCCAACATTTACAGATAGAAGCCTGCTTCGACAGTAATATCACGTTTCCTGGTCCGATTCTAAAATTTAGCATTTAAATTCTCTGTAGGTATTCGTGTTTGTATTCTTATGGTTGATTACGATCACGAAAGGAGGTTAAATTGTTATTTTTCATAGAGATTTGCATATAAATTTGCATATACGTACTTTGACCTCTTATACCATACCTGCATTTCTTACTAAACTGGCAGGACTTTGTTAATAATTAGTACGAGAGTCTACATTCTTACAATGTATGCATGTATTGAGAAACTCAGCTAAAATTAATGCATTGAAATCTCGTTCACGTCTTTTACATTACTAATATACATGTTATGTGAGTAGAATGAATAATGTTACGTACATGTTTGCACTTTATAGCCCGCTAATTAATTAAGTGCTTTAATAAGTTTGTAGTTGAACTGTCTCGAGTGTGACTGTGACTTGACTGGTGTAGTATTGTAGTATTGTATATTGTATGTATTACCTAAGTGTTTATATTCAATTCTAGTCATATTTAGTACGTACATATAATTACATTTAAATATATCTAGTTCATAATTACATTATAATACACATAATGTACATAACAGTTTCTAACAATTATTAAGACTTGGTTTGAATCACAAAAAGTTGAAAATGTCTTGAATCAACGGGAATTATTGCGCGTTTCACTTTTTCCTTTGACAACATTTCCTTCCTTAACGTCAGGATCATGAAATATCTTAGGTGCGAGAATAAAAAAACTTGAAGCAAATATTCCACCGCCCGCAACCACAAATGACCACGAGCTTGTTTCAGTCATATCGTATATCACACCTACACAAAAAGCAATAATCAATCCTTAGAAATGCAACATCAAAAACAGAATTCATTAAAGTTTAAATCGGTTTAGTAGAGTTTACCTGCAATCGGCGGTCCCACAAGGTTTCCGATTCCTTGCACCAGCAACAGTAAGCCGTATGCATTTGCAAAACACTCTATACTGACAACCTGCATGTTTTCATTGAATCAAGAAAAGTCATGTCATGATTGAAACATTAACTAGGTGTTCCTCTTTGTATATCACTAATGCAAATATACATTAATTTCATGATAACTTACCTTGACAAGAATTACAGATGTGAGGGAGTAATTGGCAGCAATCGTTAGTCCAAATATTGCACACGCGGTAGCTAACATGGAGAAATTCCATGCCATACAAGAAGGCATGAGAATGGTTGCAGCACCGCAGAAAACCATGCATACACCGTACACAACAATAGAATTAGCCCATTTTTTGTCCCCCATATACCCCAAAAAAACCTAAAAAAATAAATCGAACAATTTTAATTGCCATGAACTCATACATTAAATTCCTTTGAGAATGAAATCTCGGAAAGTACTTACATTTCCAATCATGTTGAACAATCCAACAATAGAAATAAGGTAAGAACTTAGTTCTTCAGAGTAACCGCTTTGAAGGGCAGCATCTTGCAGGTACACGTATGGTACATCGTACCTGATTTGTAACAAAAAGTAGAATTATGTATGTATTTAACACAGAGTCTACTTTTGCTAATTCATAGGTATTTTCGCCATAATTACTGCTTTAAATTAGTATACTACTGTATGAAATTAAAAATTGCATCAAGACAAGTTGTTACTTACCACATATAAAGAAGTAAATTGGACATGATGAAAAGAAGAAATTTAGTATTTTTTAAATGTTGCCATTCACAAACTCCACGAAGCCATTTGCAAACATCCCCTACCACGGCCATCCATTCCTATATTTGCATATTAATTTTCATTATTCATTACAAACTTTGATTTTTAGTTTCGTTAAAATTAGGCTATCCTACTTGTAGCTGCCTTTAATAATTCGTATTAAGCTTTTGTAAATATTTTGTCACATCCTCCAGCATTACAAGCCAAACATGGTAACTGTACACAGGTAGTATCTTACAGAAAATTACAGTTGGGTTTGCCTATAGGTATATATGTTTTATAACGATCTCGTGCAACATTGCAGTATAAAATAAACCATCTATGAACAAACAAACACCATGTGCATGTCTTGCGTGTAAACCATTGTGTAAACATGTTTCATGTACTTATAGCACCCATCTTTCTTTTAGGAAAAGCTAATGTTCTTCCTACATTTTATTCTACCCTGGTCAAATTCGAAAAGTAGTTTGGAGCACGATTCATATAAAATTCAAAGACTGATGCAGAGTGATTGTGGCCTTATAAATAAACCCAGCTTCCTTAATATTTTATTATTTTCATAATTTAGTAGCGTCCTAACATCCTGAGAATTCTGACGTTGTGACGTTAAAGATTATGTTGGAGACTTTAGTGAGGCTTAGTTAACGTCACGTACACCAAACACGATTGTTTCACGGCTAGCATCCTCAATCTTATTGCAAACAGCGATCTACGAAAATCCCTTTCATCCCATCCACGAGTTTTAGTTTACAACATTGTCTACCTACCTACTACATTCATATGGATACAACAGAATATCCATTTAATTTTATAACATGAATTTTGTTCTACGTTGTACCTATAATGCCTACTATAATGTGTTTTTGCATTAGATACAAGAATGAGGACACCATGTACATGTATTTGTTCATGCAGTAGGAACATCTTCCTCGTGTGTCTTCTAAGCGTCAGGTTCTTCCATTTGTATACGTATTGTATCTATTCTACATGTTAAAGCAGTAAGGCCATGAAATACTTATGATTGTAAAGTGCTCTGAGCTTTGAATCCCCAAGTGGCGGCTCCTAAAGCACTTTAAAGTTATCCTAGTTCTTTATGGATCAAAAGCTAAATAAAGTTTTATAATGTTGTGTTATCTTACATGTGAACTGCGATCGTCAGCAGTAGCAACCGAAATAATATCCGGGCAAGAGGATGCAGGGCGTAGCCGATACCTTTTCAGAGACAGGACTGCTCCTCTGTACGTGAGGGAGTGACGATGGAGTCCAGACCACGAACTGGAAGAACACCAATTATTTAAGTTTAGTTTCCCGTTACATACAAACATTTACCACTTAATGTACAACTGGAGAGTGAAATTACAATTGACTTGGATGGACTAATGCCACAATAAAAACTGAATAGGTGACTAGTGGTCTGGTGAAAATTTACCTGGTGTTAGTAACAACGTAATTCCTCATAGCTGCCTGTTGAGCTGTGCGTTGTAGCTGCCCGGGGGTTGCAGCAATGTTAGAATTATTGCTACTGCTGTTATTATTTGAGTTTGGGCTAATAATTGTTACAGTATTTGTTGTAATAGTATTGCTGGTGTTTGTGGGTGAGGTCATGTCATTTACTTCCTTGTCTTTCTTATCACCACTGTCTTTACAGCCTGTGTCCTTAAGCTTAAAACTACTGCTATGATTGTTTGAGATTTCTGTGGCTGCGGCTACAGCTGAAATAATTCCGAAATTTTGATGGTTGCTGTATGCATGGAAATGTTCTGCTGACCGATTCTGCTCTTGCTCTTGGACAAATGTTGGTATGCATATGGCAGAATTACAAAGTCTTTCGTTTTTCATCGAGCTTATATCGTTAGAGACTAGGTCGACACAGGGTAGAACACTGAAAAGGACATAGAAATCTCCTTTAGTACATGTAGTCATATTTGTAACAAGCTTCTCGCTTTCCTTATTCATCTATAGTATAGAACGATAAAATAAAAATAAGGTATAAGTATGTAGTAGCTATTTCTTACTGATGATGATTGTGATTATGATGTTGAGCCTTGTAGGCTTTTTTCTTTGTCCACTCAAGATCTCGCATTAAAGCACCACAGACGCACAAATTGAGAAAGGCCCCTGCGAATATGAGTGTTGTACCCCTCCAACCATATTCATCTATGAACATCAATGTTTCAAAACTCGAGTTATTAAAATTGTATTCAAAGAAAATATTTGTACAGTTGTGTGTACAGCATTTTGCAGTATAATAAATTTGGGCGGACCTATTAGGTACTGAGTAAGTGGAGCAAACAAAAATGTTCCGATTCCTCCACCGCACACGGAAAGGCCGGTCGCTAACGATCGCCGGTCTTCAAAGTAATAAGCAACAATAACAACAGCCGCAACATAACATAACGATAGCCCGAATCCGGTTATTATCCCGAAAGTTATATACAGAACCCAAATAGAATCTGTAGAACAAAATATCGGTTTATAGATTGATTGAAATGATTGAATGTAGATGTATACAACATGATTTCCTACTGTATCATTAATGTGTGGCAGTAAAATTTCATGTTTTATTTACTTGCATGCGACGAAAGAATAAATCCAATAGCCGACAAGAGCCCTCCAGCTATGGTTACCCGTCGACAACCAAATCTATCAGTGAGCGAGGATGCTATAGGTCCGGATAATAAAGGCATGGCTGCCAGAAGACTTCCTACCCAAGCGGTGGTTGCTTTAGAGGTACCAAAAAAGTTGACGAATTCCACATAGAAAACACCAAATGAGAATGTGACACCGTCGGCAATTAAGTTGACAAAAAAGGCAGCTCCAACAACAACCCACCTTCAGAAAACATGAAATAAATACAATGAATATAATATGAATCAATAATCTTAGCAGGTACTATACGATTTTAAGGATCAAAATAATGAATAAAACATTCACAACGATTTACTGAGTAAAATAAAATGAAAACTGTGGTTTTACCCCCATCCTCCGTCCGGCGGGGCTCGTTCCAGTGTGGTGGATATTTCCGAGACTTCAGTTTCCGTAGACTCATGGCGGAGTCTTCCTCGTTTCCGACTACTGACGGTCGAACTTCCTGCAGAAGTCTCAAGCATTGCTGTTGTGACAGATGCATCAACTTCTCCCGTACTTCCCCTTCGACCCGCAGGGGGAACCCGGTTTCGGTTTCTATTCTGATCCATTCCCATAATACCATTGCTTGTCATCACCCAGTTATCTCGAGTACTTTGAACTTATCAATCTTCCACTTTACGACTATCAACTTCTTTAAATATAAGTACATTCACTGCAAAGTAAAATCAAGCCAAACATGATTTCTCAACAAAGCTTTTTGCACAGCAGCCGCATCAATGCATTGCGTACAGCATATTTTATACGCAAAAAATTGCAATTCTCAACAGAAAAGTGTCAATCAATCAATCAAATCACACCTTTATTATCTGCATTTATTTATGCAGATTATACAGTTAATGCATATTTATAAACGAATTAGATAAATATTTAGGTATATTCGGTATTATCTCTTTGATAAATTAAAATTAGTATAATGAGTGCCTTGCTAATCACTGTCAATTAGTAAACATACGATAAGTAGATACTTGATCTGCGAAATGTATGATATCATACACATGATGGACATGAAAGGTTTTTTTTAGTAATTTATGTAAATGGTCACATTCATTCAAGTCATGAAAAGATAATTTGTATTTAAGTGCATAAGTGAATGACCGTATTGATCACATTTTTCTCAATCTCATACTCTAGTTTATCTTTGAAACTTTTCCAATTTCACGCATGAGTTACGCAAAGTGCTAAATTAAAACAGTGTGTATGTGTGAGTGAAGAAATTGATACACAATTACAAAGTAGCAAACATTATCTGAATCTACATACATTATGGCTAAACTAACAATAAGTTTGCAAGTAGTTTTTTAACTTTCAATGAAGAACACAATCCGTCCGAATTTTGGACTTTAGGGAGCTTTAAAAACTTGATGCTGAATACACGGATCACTAGTTCAAAGTTCAAAGTTCAGCTTTATTAGCGCAGCACTAACTTTACAATCTATACGTATATAGTTTGTAAACGTACAGCAATGTAATGGAAATTATGGTATCTATACTAAACTTCAGATATACTAATTAATACCTTGCATTAAAATTGTAACAACACACACACCTACGATTTGCATTATACCTTTCTTTTTGGTCTATACGATGATGGCCTTCTCTGATTTCTGAATAGAGCAATCAGATATTGCCCGTACATTTATTCACGTATCTGTATAAGAAAAAAATTAACAACTTCTTCGACAGATAGTAACTGAAGGAAAGAATCTATAGAAGAGCTGAAAAAATCAATGTGGTAAAAATATAAACTTTAAGTTTCAAAAAAGTATTACAATTTACAATTACAATTATTATGGTCATTTAATAACCAAATCACATTATAACTTTAGTTTAAAAATTTGGTTTATTAAACCATGAGAAATGCAAGAGAAATGCTTGTTCTTATATTATACCTGCCCTTCACCTTGGATTGGACGTAAAAATTCAGACTGAGATGTGTACATGCATTTCGATATATTTGTTTTTACTTACTTTCACCAAAGCATAGGGATCGGAAATTTCGGAACAGGATATGGATGGGAGTTCACAATTGGCATTGCTTGGAACTTGGAACTTTATTAAAGTATTATTCATAAAAAGTGTACTTTTATGAATACACTTTTTATGAATATCTAACCTCCTCCAGTAGTTGGAACTTGGAAGGTAAGATATTATGTACATATAAAATGTATTACCTATGCTTACTTCGCAATAAATCAAACTGGAACAAAGAACAGTATTATGTAGCGTAGCATCCGTTTAGATCTAAAAGATGAAAACGGGTAGAAAACTCACAATTACAACAAGGCTATGTACAACCCGAAACATCGGATGGCTGGCTCAGGTACAACTCTTCTGGACGAGTTTTACATACAAATGTAACACTAACACTGATTGTAAATGTGAACCAGGCAATTGGCGAAACGAAAATGTACAAGTCGCGTGGAAATTACCTACAAACTAACAATTTACGTCGCAGCTATATTCTATAGATTCTATGCAACATTTACAATTACAAGGTAGATGTACTCTTTAAGTTTTCTCATTCTGTACTTAATGTTTGTGTAAATAACTTATACCTTGTGAAGACAAAGACCTACTAACATTAAGACATACAATTTGCTTGTCTAATCTTCTTTACATTATCGCACAAAGCAAGTAAAGTAGCTAGTCGGTAGTCGGAATAGCAAATGCACATTTTACACTACACGTGTACTTCACTTACTTATTATTTAGATATTTTAATTTCAACTTCAAAGCATCCGTTGTTGTTTCACCCACCAGCTCACGTAAGTGAAGATTTGTTTAAGGAGAACTACCATACAAATAACAAACGTACAGAGAGATCATATTGAGAATGAGAGTGTTTTATGCATGATGCCTCCAGTTCAAATCTAACTTCAAAGGAGTTTGTTTTTCTCATGTTCTAAATTGTACATGTAATCTGCATTTCATGTTACATAAAGTGATGTTATATATAAATGTTTTCAGATCGTCATAAACAAAAACGCAGCACTTATAAGATTCACGTAAACTGTTTAAGGGTTGTATGGAGACGTAAATTGACAATCTATAGTATAAAGCCATACAATGCAGAACATGGTTTATTGCCAATAACATACAATATGATTGGCTAAAGAGAGTGGAGTCCATGTGGCGCCAACATTTGCTTGTAGAGGTAAAAGAAAAAGTCGCATATAAACAAATAACTTTCACAGAGTTACCGAGTTATCCGACGCGTAGACAAAATTGTTTATTGTAACTGCTGTCGTGAAAAATTTAATTTTGAGGTAAATACTGAAATGTTTCAAGTGAGTTGGAGTTCAAAAAATAAATGTAAGGTTATTTGAATGTTTTTTATATAATTGTCATTGTCATGCTTGTAACTGATATGAGTGATGACTAGACACGGCCGTATCCAAAAATCGATTTCGGGGAGGGCAAAATGCACAAAAAAGAGATTATTTTGCCCTTTCAGGGGAAAATAACTCCTTTTTTTGAGATTTCGGGGGAGGCAATTGCCCGTTTGCCCACCCCCTGAATACGGGCATGTGACTAGACACGTACCCATGATCTTAATACGTTTGGGAAGCACAGCAAGGTTTTTCACAAAAATTAATTAATGGCAGAGCAAAATCCAAATATGAGGTACAATTCAGTGCATACAG
>JAQFYB010005120.1:0-14707 GCA_034694085.1 Pogonognathellus longicornis | reverse complement strand
TATATGCATTAGAAGTTACAGGCTTTTTTACTAGTAAGATGTCCGCCAAATCATGAACTTGTCAACTTTGAAAAATTTTGTAGACCAAAAATTCGCATCTAATAATCTGGAGATAATGTGTAAAATAATGTGGCCAACCTATACGAAAATTCTCAAATTTCTAAAAAAAAATTTAAAAGGCATTTCCTATACCAAAACTGAAAAAAAAGTTGCTGTGGACACATTGTCCGGAACACTGTAGCTTGAGTGTTAAACTGCAATTGGATTACGCAGTTAATTTATAGTGACCATTACGGAGTTTCCATACCACAAGGCAGGGCTGTCACGTCACTAAGAATCAATTAAAATTTACTTGCAATTATTCCCATCATGTATTATATTAAATTACAATGGACGTATTTATATTAAAGTGTAATAACTTTTCGGATCTGTAGAAAAATAAATATAACGTGTTTATTATGTATTGACGCCCCGACAGTGCTCCAGCTGTGACAGCCCTTCAAAGAATGATAACTCCAGCTTGGATGTAACTGCACAGGGATCTTTATTCTTCCTTTCCAAAGACCAATACTTCTTTCTACAGAAAAACGGGATCAGCTGATAAAAATTGATGATTATGCAACTACTATCATACTGCATGCAATTAACTTTCGATCTAAATTATAGTACATATTATTACCAAATATCTAATAGTCCGATTAACATCTTGCGTGACAAATCGAAAGGTGTCCTCCTTCTCATGTCAACTATTCTTCTAGGGATGGACACAAGGACAACTGGGAATGTTGTAGTAAATTCCCATTATCGCTAATGTTTAATTTCCTGACCATAATACGAGCAGGTGGAATTTTTTCTCTGTTCTTCATTCACCAGTTTAACTTTTTCGTGAGAAATTATAAAAAACGGAACCGCCATGGAAAGAGTTTCCTTTTAATTACTAGGAATTTTACAACCGGAACCATCCTCGTGGTGTGTAGTTTCGATAGATTTTAGGGTTGTCACGTTCCACAAAGTTGATATTTTCTTTTATCGTGCTTATTTAAATCCCAACTTCCGTCGTTGAGTAATCAAATTAGTTAAAGAGTTTGAAATATGGATATGAATGTTGTAGTTAATTCCCATTATCAATATTTAATTTACTATTCCTTATTACGTGTAGTTGGAATTTTTGGTCTGTTCTTCATTCACCAGTTTTTGTGAGGAATTATAAAAAACCTAATCGCCATGAAAAGAGTGTCTACAATTAAGTTTCCTTTTAATCATTAAGAATTTTACAACCGGAACCATATCCGTGGAACGGAGTTTCCATTCCTTGTAGGGTTGTGGCGTTCCACATTAACAGTTTCTTCACTAAATACAATTCCATTAGTAACCTTTTTTTTATCTTTTATGATTAGGATGATTTTAATTTAGAGTGAGAGTCACTGCACGTTGTGCTATGATTTATATCGATGGCGATCATTCATTTCAGGACAAACCACAATGCTCAAATCACCACGAATCGGACAAGCCACATAGGATCCCCATGTACGATGTCTCATTTGTGGTGATTTGAGCATTGTGGTTTGTCCTGAAATGAATGATCGCCATCGATATGCAACTTGTAGCTCTATGTGCTTTAAGCAAATTCCTAGGGCAGGTCGAAGCTGCCCCAGGAATTTGCTTAGAGTAAGTCGTTCTTAGTACATATTTCCAATACTCTAAACTTAGAGTATTAGATTTTACTGCTAAGCCGCACTTTGCAGCTTAAATGTTCCTTAGCAGTAAAACCTAATACTCTAACTATCTTACCGCTGCTCTCTTCTCAGCTGTACATTTTAGAGTATATGATTTTTGTTGACTGAGACAAATTATTGACTCATTCAACATTAAGTTGGCAAAAGTATCCCTCGCCTGGTCCCTGTCTCAGATTTAAAATTCAGCCAACCAAATCAACGTGGTATCACACTATTTTAACGTGATACCACACTATTTTACCGTGATACCACACTATTTTAACGTGGTACCACACTATTTTAACATGGTACCACACTATTTTAACGTGGTACCACACTATTTGAACGTGGTACCACACTATTTCAACGTGGTACCACACTATTTCAACGTGGTACCACTCTATTTCAACGTGGTACCACACTATTTCAACGTGGTACCACACTATTTCAACGTGGTACCACACTATTTCAACGTGGTACCACACTATATCAACGTGGTACCACTCTATTTCAACGTGGTACCACACTATTGCAACGTGGTACCACACTTTTTTAACGTGGTATCACACTTTTTCATCGTAGTACCACGAGATATTACCGAATATAATTAAGAATAACTCTGTTGTAGTAGGCATGTTTGATTTACCATAAGTTATGATTTTCGCCGTAGTTGGTTAAATATTATAATTTGGGTAACACTTGGTACCAAATGGTACCACGAGCTGTTACCAAAATATTAACTAACAATAATGCAAAAATTTATTTTAGGAATTTGAACCAAAATTTTAAATTTTAAATCATAGTTACTGTAATAGTATACAATTTTATTATCTTCAGTCGGAATAGGGTTTAACTTAATTCTGACAGGTTGTACCTTGTAGCGCAACTTTCCAAGTTGATTTCTGGAAAAACTTAAACCAGCCCACAATCGGGACTTTGATATGCACAGCCACATATACCTAGTTTATTTTAAATTTCCGATACTATACGTCAAACGGAACGAGAAGAGTGATTTTTTACATTGCTTCTTTTAGTACTTAGACCCAGCAGTCGACTACGCCATATACCCTGGCAAATGGAGAAGCAAAAACGGGCAAAAATTAAAATAATTTTCATTTTTCAAATGCTGATCTTCGAATCTGAAATAATTCTAGTATTAATGTAATTATTTTGCCGAACGTTGAAAACAGAAATTGTAATTACTTTATAAATGAAAAGTAATTGATGAATATTATTCTTAAATTTACTTAAAGGTTAAAGTTAAAAAGGATGTTTCTATATTAACAATGCAACAATCTCATTGGGCGAAAATTGTTAATTATTTCAATAAACCCTTGTAAACGATATTAAAATGTGACTTAGGTAGAATTGCAAGTAGAGAAGCTATGTACAATTGCCCACCCCCTGTATACGCCATAATGACTTTATTTTTGTAACACATGTTAGTTATAACCCCCAGATAACATATATATCTAAAGTTTAAACCTATTTGGTTCATCCGTTCTAGAGTTATCGTGTACACAAGACGATTTATGTACATCTGTGACGGACGGACCGATAGATAGACAGACAAACAAAACAATCAAATACTGTGGTTTTGTACCTCAACCACATAATAAGTACATACTAGTGAATTTCCATTACCTTAGTTTATATTATACTCATTCGTTTTAATATCTATCTGTAAAACGTGTGTACATTAGGCGCGTAGGGAGGGGGTTGCCCTGGTTGACCGAGCAACCGCTAAAATTTGACAGCTTACACTAGATATTTTAGACATTTTGTGTAAAACTCATGCAAAATATACTAAATGTACAATATGCATAACGAAATCAGGTAATTGATGTGTTATACATATTTGATGACAAGGTTTCTCTTCCTTAAAGTGGTAATACAAAATATTGAGACCTCCTTGCCTGCATCGCTTAAACCAGCGTAATTTGAACTTCAACATTGTATTAGTTTTTAATTTTTCTCATGCACAGTCTGATTCATTGCACGCACTACAAAATAATTGCCGAAACTAAACTTGCTGAATTAGACACTATTTATTCATGAAATGATGTTTCAAAAGCGACTAAAACTGTCACCTGAGGTCAATTCATCCTCAAAATCATAGAGCGGTAAAGAAATAAGTGAATGTAGACGAAGTTCTTGGCAAGTTTGCATTACAAAAACCTCACAGAATTCCGCTGTTGTAATTTTTCAATTACAAGCTGAAATCAAACCATGTAATTATATTGGTTAAATAATTACATCGTATCTCTAAACGAAGTGCCGCATTAATCGTTTATCCTGAATTGTTGGAAAAGTTTTTGGGCATTTTTAAATTTGGATATTGTTCTCTTGGGCAACCCCTCACTTTCAATCCTGGCTACGCGCCTGGTGTACATCATTAGTTAATTGCTTGATATTGCATGAAAACACTAGCAATTTTGTATTTGGTTTCCCAATTCTATTTGCTGATATTACAATTTGACCCCACTTCTAAAAGAAACTACAGTTCTATTTGAAGCCCTTCTTGCATTAGAATATTTACGGTAATTTTCCTATGTATGAAACTGGTTTTATATGTTAAGTAACTAGATGGCTAGATTTAATGTTTTATTTATTGATAGGTATTCCATATGCAAGTTTCGTTATAAATAATCTTGTGAATGTTTAGGGTGAACAGCTTTTTACTAAATAAAATTTGATAATTATATCAAAAAGGTTTATTAATATCATTTTAAAAGCTATTGCATGCAAACTGCCAGTAAATGCAATTTAATACATTTGGCATAACCACGTTTTTATGATACAATTGAAAAATTATTTCAAGGATTGCATTGTTGGAACATTTGTTTGTTTTAACCTATATATAAAACTAATGAATCAGCGCCCGAGCTCTGCATGAAAGAATAACCCTAGGGGAGTCGATCTCCCACCCACCAGGGTCGATTATTACTCCCCCTTTTTTATACCCTGGGGTGCCCCCTCGGGGGATACCCCGGTGGTGTTGGGACCCCATTCCCCCTTTAGGGGTAAATTGAAGAAATGGGAAAATATACCCCCCATCAGGGGCAGGTTCCTGAGGAAATAAAACTTTTTCCATGCCTGGGGGAAACTAGTCATCCAAGCTTGCTATAATAAAATGTAAGGCTAGCTGAGCTGAAATTTCCTGAATATGGCACAGACCCAGTGTATCGTCCGAACGTTCCGAATTTTAAATCGGTTACCCAGCTATATAGCCCAACTTGGTCTCCGCTTCCGTTTCCCTGGTATAAACCCGGATAAACCCACCGCTGTTTTCGAAAAATCGGATACCCGCCTGTTCAGCCCATCGAGTTCTTAACCTCCAACATCCAAAGGTTTAAACCCAAGTTCTATCATCGGTGTTTTCGGAAATTGTATAGGGTAGCACAGAAGAAAGAACCTCAAACATTTGGAATAAAGGCCTTATGAAGGGGAACAGGTGTGATATCCGCCCGAAAAAAGTTCGATATTTTTCATATATGCCTATATTTTATGTATTTTACATTGGTGAAGTTGGATTCATTGAACTTATCGGTTCTCCAGCTTGGTTGACTTCATAACAGGAAGGTGTGAGGCCATCAGGTGATAAGAACAATTTTTGTTTCTTTGGGCAAGATGTTTCTGTATTTGTTTGGTAACAAGTTCCCTCTGAATTTTGGACGTAAAATGTTTTGTCTGGTTTCAAATCTTGAGCGTCGTCATCATTCACGGGAGGCGTGATTTGGCATGAACACTTTTTGCAAGCTGCATTTACTTTCCCGTTGCCCACTATCCACTCACCGGATGCACAAGGTCCCTGATGAAGAAAGAACAATGTTAAATTAAATCGTCATGATATTTATCGTTTTCCTTTTCAGTAAATTTTTATTTCAAAGTTATTAGGAAGAGTGTACTCCCTCTAGTTGCTATGCGATTGAACCTGAGTATAGGCGAAGTAGGCACGGTCTGTTTGTTGCCAATATACAATAGGACGTTGGCCAAAACCAAGGGTTTTGCAATCACATTCTCCTTTTGTTGTAAGCGTCATCAGAATTGGACAAGTTGTGTAAGTTGTGTTCCTAGTTATGGTTATTATAATATGCCCGTTTCCTGCGCTATTCTCCACTCTAGAAACGTAACAATAAATTATGACCGTATTAAAATAAAACGTAATACCTATGCAAGGCTGCATCTAGAAACAGGGTACGTGTCCTCCCGAAATACCAAAAAAGTGCTTTAAATGACGAACACGTTGATTTTGGCTCAATTTAGTCTCGTTAAATTTTTCGTACGCAATGTTTACCTACATTACTTACCTATACCTACCTAACTTATATTCTTTTAAATCAGGGAATGCCTACTTTAATTAGTCAAAATGTTACATGCACCTTTATACAATTATTTTGATATTAATACTTAGTACATAGGTACATTTTATTTTATATTTCCGATACTATATTTCGTACGGAATAAGCAAATTTTTTTTTAAATAGCACTTTTAGTAAGTGCTTAACTTACCTAGAATATTGAGTCTCAACATTCGACTGCCCAGTGCAGCCTAGCAAATATAGAAGCAAAAACTGGGAAAAAATGAAAAGAATTTTCATTTTTCAAATGCTGATTTTTAAATTAGAAATAATTCGAGGATGAATGGGATCTTTTTTGAACGTTGACTACAGAAATACTAGTGGACGTCCTACATACCCATTACCTTAGTTTATATACTCATTCGTTTTAATATTTTTGTAAAACGTTTATACGTCATTAGTTGCAATTGCTTGTACGTGAATCTTCTATTTCTCCAATGTGTGAAACTGGTTTTAAGTACCTAGATGGCTAGTTTAAAAATTTAGGTAGTATATTGGTAGGTAATCCAAAGCAAGTTTCATTAGAAATAAAGAAAATCGTGTGAATTTTCAGGGTGAACAGCTTTTACAATATTAAAAATGATAATTATATCCAGGAAGGTTTATTAATAATATTGTAAAAGCTATTATTGCATGCAAATTACCAGGAAAATTTAATTTAATACATTTTGCATAACCACGCAAGCATTGCAAATCACCTTTTGTTGGAACATACCTATGTTGTCTTCAAGCAATATATAAAACTAATGAATCAGCGCCGGAGCTCCTTGCCGGGAAACTAGTTACACAAGCATGCTATAATCAAATTTATGGCTAGCCAGTCTAACCTTTCCTGAATATTGCAGAGTGGACCGACTTACCTCCTCTATCCCGCTCGAGTTGAGACAGATCAGGACAATTCAATCCTGAAATTGATCTACCACTCATACTGTCATACTCCTCTGATTGTTCCTACAAGCCTTACATCTATTTTGAAATATTTAACATGTCAAAGCCTTATTCATGTCTGTGATTTGTATTAATTTTATATCCCTGCTCGACCTCCCTATTTAATATTAAATATCTTTTTAACAATTTTACCTTCTCTATTTCAGTTTAAAAAAAATTGTGTCCCATCTTGATCAATGATCAAGTACTCAGCCAGTATTACGTGTAAGGGAATCATGGCCGTATGGAGGGGATGTAAGGGTGATACCCCCCCCCGCCAAAAAAAGTTGGATTTTTTTCTTTATACGCCTGTATTTATTGTACTTTACATTGATAATAGTCTAAAGTGGATCAATTTTTTCGCACGACCACGTTTGCAGCTCATATTGGAATTTGTCTCCCCCAGAAATACAATTCTAGATACGGCCATATTGGGAATGAAAAGCTAAGTTGTTTCATCGATGCCGTAAACTAATCAGGCAGGAGACTGAGGAGAATAGTTAAAAACGGCAATTATGCTCATCATAATGAATAATATTTATTGAATAAATCGAATTGGGGAAGGCATTAACTGAGACTGTATTAATATAATTATTTTGAAACTATTTAAAAATGTACGAAATATAGTTTTATTTGATTTAGTTTGAAATAAGTGTAATATAAATGATGCGAATGCCTATGTGACCGATTCTTAGTGCCTTTTTACTTTTTGCCTGCCTAAATTCCGGTTTTCTGTTCCTTATTTTTCTAGCCATAATTATTACTGGTTTTTGTTTTTACATTTAGTAGCAACGTAATGAAGGTATCGTATAATTATTTTGTGTTCTGGGTTTGGCCAGGGCCCCTACCCCTAAATACGCCCTTATTTTCTCTATTTCGCTAATTTTCTTCGAATTAAACATTCCCGACCATTCCTCCGTTTCCTTATTTAGTAAATATTTTGATAGGTTGTTGTTAAACATTTTTCTATTTCTCTTAAATTATTTTTTGATTATACTGAGCAGGCACGTAGCAAGTTGGGGAGTGAATAGCAGCTGTGTATACAAAAATTGACCATTGGTAGGGTAAAATTCAAGTATGAATCCATAATAAGGCGTTGCAATGGAATCAATTAGGTTTAAACCAGTGTAAACTGCATCCAATTCGCTCTTAGTACGACATTTGATGCATTTTGAACTTTTTAGGGAATTTTGTATATAATTTTTTCTGGGGGGTGCACGTGAATTTAAATTAGAAGTCTCAGCGAAAATTACCAAGAATTACCGGAAATAATGGTTGTTATGCCACCGACAGGGGCATACTCTACCTATTATTCCAATCGGACAAAGCTTTCAAAAAAGTTACAATAATTTTGAAAATTAAACTGAGGGTTACAGATGCTTGAAAAAGCTTCACCTTCATTATCATATAACGATTTTATTATTGTAATAAAATAATATGAATTTTTTGTTTTACAAGAGCCGAATGAAATAAACATTATAATATATGTACTACTCGCTAATATAATGTTGTACTAGTCTAATTGTTAGAATTTTTAGGTGTTCAATATTGTGTTCTAAAGCTGAAAGCTGATTATTTATCCGAGCAAACTTGTCAAAATTCTAAAAGAAATTATGATTTACATCAGCACGCCTTAGCAATTACCTGATGTCTTATGTGTGTAAAATACAATACAGTACGACCAGTTTCAAGTTTCGTTTTTATTGTCTTGAGGTCTCATCACTCCAAAATAGAATTGATCTCCCAAGCTTAACAAAGGTCTAACCTTGAAAATCCTCTACAAAGGTCTTGACAAAGGTTTATAGTCTAAATTCAGGTGCTACAGTAAGAGTAACTCTGAATTTTAACTTCAAACCAGGACATAATATTTCTTCCACCATACCATTCTGAATGTGTAAGGCTGAATAATAATCAAACACAATTTTTACTTGTCCTCTTACCAATGACGTTGGTATTAGGTATGTAATATTTGGTTGCCAATGCAATATATAAACCCGTTTTAAGTACTTAAATAGATGCAGTATTTTCTTGTATCCAGGAAAAACAAGTCCTGGTGTGGACGTCAAGTGTGAACCACTATCGTCATGTTTATAGTATTAATAAATAAGATTTCCAGATCCTCTTTTTCTTTCAACAACCAACCTCCATTCCATCACACGTCATTAGTGATTATTACATTATATGTATATTGTATTGTATATTATAAGCATTATTAGTATTAGATATAGATATATAAATAAGATATGGGATGTTTAATAAAGAGGAAATTGTTTTGATACCCATTGTACTTACCGTGTAGACTATAAATACACCCGTATTTATAGTCTACACGGTAAGTACAATAAAATTACATCCCTCAAAGACATAGTTAAATATTAGATCATCCAAAACAAATAAATATATTAAATTCATAGTAGACAACTGTTTCGTTATATGTTGTAATTTTAGTTTACTGTGTAATTTCAAAAGCATTTTATGAATTTTTGCCTTTAGCGTTTTCTTTATATACTCTATTGAAATACAATCACATTGTATTGTTAGTAAACAGCTATTTTATATGCGAAATGGTCTAAAGGTTATTCATAGTTTTTGCCCTTCATACATTAGTGCATAAGTGTCAAAGTTTTAACAAATAATATATCATTATACTAAAATTCATAAATACTGACAATTGTAAAACATTTCAGTCGGTTTGAATTTTTAATAGAATTTCCAATAGACATTTCGCAATTCTAAATTTTTCATCAATTTATTCAAAATGAAGATTCGGATTCAGTTTAATGTAATCATAAAAGAAATTGTGTTATTGAAAGAACACAACCATAAAAATATTTAGTGGTGGCTGGGATATTGTCCTCGGCGTTAGGATTTTTTAAACACTAAGTTTTTCAATAGTATTGATGGAGTTTTATTGGTAGAATCCCAATCGTACAAACTACTTTCCATACGTGGCCCTCCCTATCAGGCTCGTATCCAGGTCAGACATTTGGGGGGGGGGCTTGAAAAAACCTTTGTTATATACGTCAATTTTTCGCGCGCAGCGAGAAAAAATTTAGAACATTTTGCTTTAGTTTGCGGATATTTATGTCCAAATCAATGGAAATTGCAACAAAAACGCGCGTAGCGCGAATAAATGTGTAAAGTTTTGGGCGAATTTGCACAATTTTTGACCACATGCGCGCAAATTTACGTCAAAGGCAATGGAAATTACATAAAATCGCGCGAAGCGCGAAAACATTTAGCACATTTTGTCAAACATTTGTCACAATCCATGTAAATTGCCATAATATCGCGCGTAGCACGAAAATTTTTGAGATTTTTTGCATTTTTACGGCAAAAATTACCTCTTTTTTGGTATTTTGAGAGAAACCTGTTTTTATCTAATGTGAAGTCCAAAAATTTGAGGGGGGGGGGAGCTTCAGCCCCCTAAGCCCCCTAAATACGCCACTGCTCCCTATATAATATCATAAATGACCCGTCATGAAAACTTATGGTCTTGTAGTTAGGACATTATGGTCACTTATGATGTTTTATTTTGTTTGTAAACCAGCCAAACCAAATCTAGAGTATTGAAACAGTGCGATTTCTTTTAAACTTATTAACCTAAAGTCTTGCGTGACCCTAATTCTCTCTTCGCTTAACTCAAAAACGCGATGGCGCGCCAAAGGCACTATCTCATTTCACTAGAGTTACGCATAAGGCACTAACTCATTTTTTGGGAAAAATGAGATTTTAGTCTCATTCGAAAGAGCGCATTTTTCTTGACATTTTCAGAAATTTATAGCCAGGGACGAGTAGAATTGGCGCCAATATTAATTGTTAAAAATATATTCAGATAGGACCCGTGCCTTACTCCTAACTTGTTTTGAACTCTCCTGAACAATTGCTAAAAATCAGTTAGTGCCTTATGCGTAACTCCAGTGAAATGAGATAGTGCCTTTGGCGCGCAATCGCGTTTTTGAGTTAAGCGAAGAGAGAATTAGGGTCACGCTTGATTGTAATCGAAATGCAAAAATGCATCATCCCTTTATGCATATATTGAGATACCTAACCTACTATGAAAGATTCAATTTTTATTGAACAAATTCGTGTCGGGTTTTCTCTTATATAGCTATGCGTGCTAAGAGTGAATAAGAATTATGAGTTTTATTTTTCCATTGATAGTTATAACTGAATAGTTTATAATTCGTTGCATGTTTGCATGTTAAATATAACAGCATTTCATTTTTTGCTGTATGCTCGTTTGAATCTTTCATGAAATTTAATTTTGAATGAACGTTCAATGAGATAATCAGAGACAAATTTATTGGTGAACATTTCAGTTCTTTTCTAATTGTAACGGTTAGTTTTTCGAAATGAATTTGATTGTGTGCATTATTTTATTGCATTTTGAGTTCATCCAATCAGAAAATGTTCAAGAAAGCACAACTTTAACTAGAAATCCCCCTCCAACCGAATATTACGACTCTAATTCTCCTAATGTATTGGAAGAAATTCTTCCATCTGGCTATCAAGCATCGGATTTACCACCTAGCTATAATAGTAACTTTTATTCATTTTTTACATTTCCTGGGTTGTTAATACGATGACCAAAAATATACTTTCTTCAAACATGTGCAAATACTTAGTTTAATTGTTTCATTTTCATATAATTGAAGACAGGAATAGCTAGAATTTGTTATTTTTTTATTTTTCTGATAACAGCTGCCTTCTGGAGACTTAGTATGTATTTTATGCCATAACGAGTCAATATTTTAAATTTTATTTTGCTATTTTTCTCTTTTTTATCATTTTTTCTTGAGTGCTAAACAAGTGCTATTTCACGGTTTTTGTTCCATTTTTGTGCAATTTTAATGTTTTGCACAAATTTACATACTTTTGAAGTACAATTTTTTGTAGACTTTTCATGATCAAACCTGGACATAAAATAAGTGTTTAAAATCCAAATTTGCAATTGAAAAAGCCAATAAATCCCAGTATTTTATGATTGTTTGAAGAAAATAATTTTCTTTGAAGTACGCTGGGCGGCTGAGTGGTATAATATGCCTAATTTAGAATTAAATACCTTTTAAATTCGGAAATTAAAATTTGAATTTAAGTGCTATTTTTAATTACTTTTGCTAAATTTTACTGTCAATTATAACCTGCTGTTTATGGTGCTTTCTGTCTTTGTAAAGAATGTATACATACTTTACCGTCAAATTATCTTTATTGTTTTTAAAATGTAATTGTGTTTAACATTTCTCATACTCCCACAGATAAGCCTCTCAACCTATATTTCACTTAAATTAACATGGGCATCTGGAGTGTGGACGAAAGTAAAGAGGTATAATGTGTAAACAATCGGTTGGTCGTGAATTTAATGTTTTATAATTCCGTAAAAAACTTTGGTTATATTATCTTTAATAAAGCTGATCACTGTTGATATGAAAATTCATGTTGAATGGCGAGATCAGAGACTGAACTTATCGAATGTTCAAATGTCAAGACAATCTCCGATAGTTCTCAACCCCCAATTAATAAAGCAACTGTGGCATCCAGAAATTTATATAGGTACAAGTATAATAATAATTGAATAGAAAATCTTATTTTTATGAAATGTGTTGCTGTTAATAATTTTGTAAATTACAGAGAAAGTGCAATCAATAATTCAAGATGCAATTCTTTCTCAACCAGCTTTTCCCCGACAACGTCGTTCGTTATTCTACAAGGTGTTGACGCACTGTCATAATCTTGAAGGAAAATATTTGAGAATTTTAATTTTTTGGGTTTTTTGAATTAAAATACCTAAACCGATAATAATTTCAAACATTTTGCCAATAAGAGCAATACACAATTTATGTTAACTGAAATGTAGAAACTTTATCCAAAAGACAACTTATTTGTAAGCTTGATCGGTTTTTAGCTCATCAACTTCTGTTAATATATTTTTTAATTTTACAGATTGACGGTTACAATATCTTGCCAAATGGATTTTCGATACTATCCCGTTGACACTCAGAAATGCGACTTCCCGATAGAAAACTGTAAGACCATTGTACAAAATAGCAGAACTATCTTTGCAATTACAGTGCAATATAATTATTTATTATCTCGTGTTAAACTTGAAGACTCATACAATGACGCTCAACTGGTGCTTCAATGGAGTGAAAGAGCAATTGTCATGGAGCGAGTCGACTTAGCTAATTACTATGTCAAGCTCAACTCTTTCAAAGAATTTACTGTTAAATCTCCTTTATCAGGTTTCCACATTTTGTTTTCATGAATATTATTGCACATTACAATGAAATCAGTTTTCCTTCCTTCTTGCTAGCTTAAGATCTTGTACAGCAACTATTATTATTATTGTGTTCTATATATTTCTAAATGTTAAATTTAATTGAATAAGACCTGTAAACCTGGAGAAATATTTAATTCAACGTATGAGTGAAAGATGCTTCACTTAAAATGTTGAAATTCGCGAATAGTTAATTGTCATGAACAAAGATACTATTGATGGTAATTCTTAAACTTCTTTGTTTGCAATTTAGGGACAAATTATTCTAGAATTCGATTTACCGTTGAACTGAAAAGAAAATGGAGTTACCATATACTTCAAACATATTTGCCCAGTACAATTTTCATTCTTGTAAGTTGGCTTAGTTTCATTTTGCCTTATGACTCAACCACCGAAAGAATGGGCTACTCCATGAGCTGTTTATTCACCATGACTGCTATGTTTGGAGCGGTTCGGTAAGCCGTCAAACTTTTTCACTGTTCAAAATTGCGCAAGTCAATCTAACAAACAACAAAAAATGGACCAAATATTTGACAGCAGTTTAATTTCGTTCAAAACGATATATTTTCAAAGGCAGAGTACACCTAACGTGAGTTACATCAAGGCTCTGGATATTTGGATGGTCACATGCATTTTTTTCATTTTTCTGACACTTATTCAACATGCCGTCATTTGCAAGTATACACAATTTAGAAACTAATTCTACCATTTTATTACATTATCTGAAATTCTTTACTTTTTTGTATTTCTAATGCAATGAAAGAATGAGGCGGTGCGTGAAACTGAAAAAGTATGTAAATGAAAACAAGCACAAGATGAGTTTCAAGAGAAGTGCCCGACCTAAAACCAAGCGACAGGTATATAGTACAATCAAATGCTACTATTTTATATTTTTCATTAGGTATAATCTAAATACAAAAAACCTCATTTATTTATGTTTGTTTGTTTTTAAAGATTTTATTGTAAAATTATACAAAATTTATAAAAAGTGTTTTTATTAGAAATTGGCGAAACGTTTTGAACTGGAAACATCTTTTAGTAGGAATGTCATTATTGCCAACGACCGTTCTGTAATTCATGTAAACAAGGACTACTCTGAAGAAGAAATTGAACATCCCAATAATTCTCCTTCTTCAGATATCGAAGAGAAAAGTGAATGCCCGCTAACAGCTTTCCAAAGAGTTATGAAGACCACGGATAAATATCTGTCGTTTATAATTCCTTTTTTATTTCTTATTTTTAATGGAGTCTACTGGGTATGGTTAATCAATATCATTTATTCTGATGACTCAACTTAATGTACCCGTAAAAGCATTGGTAAATCTATAGCTTGTTTGTAAAATTTCAATAATCACTGATGCTTGAATTACAAGAATAAAATGAGTTTTTTTCCAGGCGCGTACCCAGGGGGGGGGGGTGCACCGCAT
>JAQFYB010005119.1:0-14709 GCA_034694085.1 Pogonognathellus longicornis | reverse complement strand
GGTTATTCATGATGATCAAGTTAGTATTCATTGCATGTTCTTCATTACACTAATAAGATAATGCAGATATTCCTAGTCAATAATGTTCGAAACATAAAGTACAAAGTAGCTACTAAAGCTACTAGTAAACTTTTACTTTAACAAACTAATATTCGGTTAACCTATTATACCGACATTATGGAATGGAGTGCAATGCACTCCTATTTTTTAACAAAGAATTTCCAATAGTGTAACTAATAAGCTTAACCTACATATATTACTTATACCTACCCTACCTAGTACACGAAAAGGCAATTAATTATACCCATAATTGATAATAGACAATACATGGTATAGATTTATGTAGTATGCAACATAGTTGGGATTAAGGTCAAACCTCAATCTTTAATGCCTAGTTTATTATGACATGGACTCACTATAATATAAGTACCTACTTGCATATCAAAATTAATGCAAGTTTAATGATACAGTGATACTATTAGTAAGTACAAGTAAAAGTAAGTTAAATGAAGAGTTTGTGACTTACGTTGCGAGCTGCATCTCCGGATGATATTCTCCAAGAACGTATTCTGTGGAGCAACCAATCCCCTTCTTCCTCCCGGCATGTTGTTTGCAGAAATGAGATTATTAGCGAGTTACAAATGAAATTAACGAGAGATGACGATGACACCCCCAACTTGAAAAGTAACAGAATTCGACGTGCGCTGATCCTGTTTCACTTGATAGGCGATTCTGTACAAATCTAATTCTAGTCGGGCAACTTTAGTTTCCGAAAATCACAACAACATTTTTCTTTTACAACTTTTCAATACATAGTGATGAAGCAAATACGGAACTGAACCCGTACTGTATCATCGCATAGTACTACTTCAAAGCAGTCGGGTATTAAGAGTTTTTTATACAAAATTGCACTTTGTGGATCTTTTTATTAGTTTAAGCTCCAATTGTGAGATTGTCTCAAATATTCAAAAGTTCATGAAAAGTCAATAAACATAGCAAACTGCCATTGATATTCTGAATTACATTGATTCTAGTCTAGCATTTTAAGACAATAATCTTAGAAAAGATCCAATAGCTTTCTTACTTAATTTCCCATATGTTAATACCCGAATGCTCCAAGTACTGAGTCGTATGAATTGTTAAGTTGCTGATTTGAAATAAGTACCTATGTAGTATTTGTAATTTGTATCCAGTGTTAGTACTAATATACAAGCAGGAAGATCCGAATGAAAGTTACGCTATGTTTGATAATGATTTTTTTATTTGATATTATAATGCGAGCCAATTGAAAGATGAAATATTATCAATTGATGTGAATGTGTAAAAAAATCTTTGAATCTCGTTAGCTTGCGAATATAATACTAATATATTCGACTCTGGACATTACTTTTCCTCCTGACGTCCTCAACAACAACAATAACAAGAGGGGCAAAATGACGACAAATTGACCAAGTGCTATATTTCTTTCACCCCACCACAATTCAGACACTAGGAGATAAAAGCACTAACAAAAGAGTAAAACTTTTCAGCTTAGATTTTCGTTTATGTTTATCATTATCCTGTTTCTTGTGGCTACAGTGGTGTTGGTGTCTCTTCAACAGTAACAACTTTGATTTCATTTCCCACTGCAATACAAGAGTGAATGTGAATGAACAAAGACACAAACATTGTATTCGTAGTAGAATTCGTAGTAGCTGCATTCACCATTCGCATGGTGGTTTCCACTTTCTCGGATGCTTTCTGTCGAGTTTTCCCGAAATAAATCATACGCCAATTTCTTTTCCATCCGCAAGTTCATTTTTGATGGCTAAGGTTCCTTATCATTAATAATGTGCTGTTTTTTAAATATATGAAAATCTATTCAAGAAATTCATTTTCCCATTCAAGATTCAAGCAGTTGTTCCTTGTCAGTCAGAATTCAGAATTTAAGAAAATGACTCTGACTTGCTTGTGGTGACGACGAAAAGTACTTTTGCACCATCCTGAACATTCATCAAAATCAGAGTTGATGTTCACGACATTGAATGGAAAAGACGGAATAATTTCAATAGGGAGAAACAAAGAACGGGTTAATAAGTGGACGTTGCTCCTATATTACTATTTGTGACTTATTATACGAAAATAGTAATAGTGCTGAATAATTGAATGATTTTTCGAATTATATTATGTGGTACTTAGTACGTTGTTTTGTTAGTGAATGAAGGATGATGATTCAGTTTGTATTTCTATGTATAGAAACTGAAGTGAGGAAATTCCTCTTCAAGTGGCTGGGTTTGATTGGCTTATGGTAGTTGAATAAATAGCCTTTGCACAGAATATGAGGTGGACACTGTGTGGAAACGTAGGAGGATACCACTGCGGTGAGCACTGTATTTACGAACTAGAAGAACCACATCACATTGTAATACAAGATATTACATATAGGTACATGAGATTAGTGTAGTGAGAACACTCGACTAGAACTCCACGGATGGGTCATATCACGCAGATCAAATTTGGAATTTGGGTTAAAGACTTCACTTTGTTGGCGGTGAGTAGCTTAAAGGAACTGTACACTCCACATTTATAGTTCCCTTAGTAAACTCTATACAATAATATAAAAGAGAAAACCTGCCTCGGCACTTCACACATGGAGCACTATTATAAATTTATATGTATCATCCATCGAGAGTTATGTATTTTCACTTTGGTTCATAAAACCGAGATGTTCGTCTTGTTATAAAGATACAGACTGAGAGAGAGAGAGATGATTCAAGGAAGATAGAAGAAATGGTTACCTCCAGTAGAATTTCTTTGAATTCACAATTCGTTCCTACGGTACATATTTATTGCCTCTCTCTCTCCCTTCCCGTAAAATGAAATACAAATACTAATGCAATAGAACAGTCTGAATTTTCCTGACTCTCTTTCTTGTGCATTAACCGGGTGTGTTACCGCGAAATGTTCGAACCCGGGTGTAATTCAATATATTACTATTTCTAGTATATCAAACTAGGAGTAGTATGCTCTGTGTGTTGCACTTTACTTGTTTCGTATCTTCACCAAACAGAACCAACTGGAGCAGATGAGGAAAATTGAGATGGCGATACTCTGTCTGATAGTTCGGGTTTCAGAGTTTCAATTGCTTTTCTTGACTTTCCTTTGCCTGGTATTGCAGAATTTTGTGTTGATTTGTTTGCTGTGTGTGTTCCAAATACTTTTCTACGAGGCAAGGAATACACACGTGTTGGTTTGTGTGTAATTTTATTTTAGAAGTATTATGTACACAAAGATGAGGGAGATAGCATATGCATACCTACCCAGGTTTATGTAATAATGCCGGGTAAGACCGTAAGACTGTTGTGTGTCAGTTATGCTGTTGTTGTTGTTGCAGATCTGAGAATTGGCTGGAGAGCTAATGTCAGATGAGACAAGTCTCGGGGTGTACAAGTCGTAGATGATGAAGTGGTTGTGGGGTGTGCTGGAAAAAGAACTCAGCGGAGAAGAAAGAAGATCGACGATTTTCTCCACAAGATAGAATCAATTTCTTGGCCGACTTGGTTCTTCTTCCCGACATCCATCATAACGAGCCTGGCTTCTGTCATCCGTGATCACGGTATTCCATTTTATTTGAACATTGCTTTCTCCAATTGAAATTTCACAAGAGCTCCACGACTGAGAAAGAGTGGGCAAGGCCAAACAATTTGATACCATTCCGAACAATAAAAACGAACGGACCAGCGAACGAACCAACAACTACTACAACGTTTCAAAAGCACCCGGCTATTTTGTGCAAACAGTCACTTTTCGTTTTTGTCGTCTTCTTCGGGTCGGGCGAATTTCTTTCAGTTTCAGCCCGGGGATATTTTTGTTTTTTTGTTGTCACACACAGTCACACGAGTTGTATATTATGTAGTTGGGCTATTGTTGTATTGTGTTGTTGTAGTATTTTGTTGTGTACTTATGTTTAGTGTCACAGCATTACACACTACACTGTGTGAAATAACACACGATTTGATCGGTGTAATGTAATACAAATGAAACCATGTATTACTCCTATTACTGTAGACCCATACTGCGTTTTTAGTTTACGACTTTCCTTGTTTTTATTTATGTCTTTCACTTCACGACTGTTTTCAGCATTCTTCCTATTTCATCTCACGCTCTTTCCTTCAATTTCGATTTGGGAAGCGTCGGATGGATATGGATGGTGAGATTCTCCCTGCTTTAAGTAAAGGTAGCTTTTATGTATCCACTTGCATGCAGTTGGTGAGTGTTAGTGGGATCGGGAGTGCGAGTGGAATGTTTGTCAAACGGATCCCATCACTTGTTCCTGAAAATGTAACACAACAAAGAGAAAAATAAATATTGCACTGCATCACAGCAGCAGAGAAAAATGTTTGATATACTTCAACGAATACGAGTGTGCAAGTACATAGGAACTCGAAGACAAACTACGGCAATACAAAACAATAATATTGCAACAACATTTCCCCTAGAATGGAAATAACAGATTTGCTCCTAGAATACAAGAAAGACTCCTGACAACCGCAAACTCCTAAATGAAATATACCCCTCCTGGTTATGTGCAGTATATTCATACCCACTTCAATTCTACCAACCACGACAAATAATATTCCTTGTCCAGGATTTTAACTTAAAGCGTAGCTAGGTATTCTATCTTTATAACTCATAATCAGCATGCAATGTATGATGTTTATGTACCACATCCTTTCCATTGCATAGAAATACTCTTTCCTGTACACGGAAATTATAGGCAATAATTTTTTTATTTTTTCTCTCGTGACGATTGATGTGAAAAAGTTTAGTGACTGTATAAGTCGTGTGTGTATGAACATTTCTCACTGTCCTATGTGACTTGACAGATTTGGATGTCAACGCAAGTCATGACTCCGTCCGTACAGCAGAGCTAATGCCGGAGCTACACAAGTGGAAACTCTGTGTTCAAGATTCAATCTCTTTTACATTGTTTCCCTTCTTATATATTAGCACTATGGCATATTACAGCTATAAGGAACTGTCTACGATATCCCAGCCGGTTGTCACTGCATTTTCCACACCAACTAACTTCAAACACTCAATTGTAGCTGTAACGTAAGGATTGCCAATAATGTCTATATATTCCTTACTACAGTTCCTATATAGTGCCAGAATAGCAAGAAACAATGAAAGTCAAACATCCCCATGTATTTTTCTCTTAACCTCTTTTAGTACGATGTACACATTATGATCTGGTACTAGTACATACGTAGCAATGTATTAATACACGCGGAGAAAGTAAAAAGTGTAGAATGAGTTTGTATAAAGAGGTATAGCGTATAAGGAGCCTGTAGTAGTGGCATGACGCAATGTAGGAGAATAGGTCACCCAGAGACAAAGTGAATTATGAGTGCTCTGGTAGAAATGTTTGCAGTATACTTAAGTAAGGAGAACACATTTATACATACGTAAAGTTACGTACACATATATATGTGAGCTACTACTACAATGGAACATGAAACACACAAGAGCGATTTTTATTCTTGAGTTTGTTTTTCTTGTTGAGGAGAGAAAAAAGCTCTTGGGCTTCTTATCTTGTTTAAAACTTTGCAACAAATGTTACCCTAGGTAATTGAAAATCATTACTTTTGTTTTGCCCATTACAGATTCAACACAAGTTATTCAGGCAGACGAGACTATTGTAAATATATTTTTTTAAGTTCATTAACTGCTGGCTTTTATTGTCGTTCATAAGGAGCTCTTGCGATTTGCTCGATGCTTAAAGTTAGTTTGCAATTCGGAAACGGAGCCAAAACATGTTCGGATTCTCGGTGAAATACAATATCAATAATAACAAAAGAAAGGGAAGATGAGGTAACACGTGGAAAGAAGACTCTCTCTCACAGACAGAGCATTACATTTTATTATAATAGATAGACAGAATCCTCTCCCTGCATTTCCACTCTCTTCGTGTTCCGTCTCTTTCTAAGCTCTACGGTCAAAGGAAAGCTGTTTTTCACGCCTTTCTTCTCTTCAACCCATTTATTTATTCGTACAGATATATTACTTTGTTTCCACAGTGCTACACCTTATCAACCTCTAGGTACCCTCGTGTATTCAGTCTACAAGTATACAAGAAAAGCAAGAAAGTGTGCAACTCTTCTATATATATGAAAAGTACGTACATAATACACGGTGACATGATACAAAAGGAAAGTTGTGCACAGTTGGTTGGAGTTGACTGCCTTGTGTGTTTCTATGTGCTTCCCCTTTGCTTTACCTCACTCACTCACTTCTGCAAAATTGAATGAAAAGAAATTGAGTTTACAGACTGACATAATTTTTTTCATCTCCGCCAGTTTTTACATGTAATACTTGTCCTATTATACAAATGTGACATGATGCATAGTTTCCTAGCAAATGCAAACAAATCCTCGTAGGAAAAAATTAATTTCTGTCTGAAACAACTGTGCTATGCTATAGTTGAGCTATGCAACTATTTTTGTACTTGGGACTATATAGTATACTACCATGTACAAATCACACAGTGTATTCGGTGCAAATGCAATTGCATGTATGTATTGTGGATTGAAGTTTGCGAATTGCGTCAGTTGAGTTAGTTGTGTATGAAATTGTTGTGAAGGGAATGTAGAAATGAAGAGGCAAGAGAAAAGGAACAACGGAGAAAGATTGTGAGAGAGCAAAAGGGAAGGTCTGGCTGGAGAGAAACGAAATCTATAAAATCAACACGAGCTCGATTTGGACTCTTGTCGTCGGTAATCCTTATTGCCCTCTCAGGTCAGGTACTCGCTAAACTGCAGAGAAAAGACTCAAGACAGCCCACTTGGCTAATATAACAAACTATAACAAATAGGTCGCACGCTAGACAACGTAGGATTTTCGCTATTCAATTGTAATGCATCACATCACAATATTTCATGTATACTATTTCATTTTCCCCGAACTGAATATATCTCTCGTATTCTTATGCCTTAGCTTTAGCCATACTTGTACTACTGTACTTATACACTGACAAACTCACATCTTCGTGCACTGCACACGTTTTTCTGTTGTACAACGTATATTGGTATTCGTGTATAATATATATGCCTCAATACTGTTACATAGTGCTCGGAGAAGGAGAAATAACAATAATAATAATAATAATTCGAAAGAGGCAATACACAAGGAGCACACATTACACACGGTTAGACAATTTCATCCTGTACATACACACTACACTATTTCTATATGGTAGTAGTGCAATAATAAATCCCAGACGAATCAATAATAGTAACTTTGACTAACATTATTCTACTTTTCACTCAGAAAACAGAAATCCAGGAATCGAATACATAGAAAGCTTATTGGAATCTCACACAAAACGAAGCGTAATTCACTTTCACAATGAAAGAAAGCGAGTGGAAAAACCGGTGAATACACACACAGCCGGATAATACTAAGTAATACTTACTGAATTTGAACTGACATGATTATTTGCAAGGAAAATTGTAGCACCAATAAATACACTGTAAATACATACACAAGAGTACTTATTACGACGAACTGTGTAAAGTAGTGCACGTTACTACACCACCCCAGTCCTTATACACATTGGAACTTTGTCTTTCTTATGGAGAAAGGGTTTTGTTTGTGAATGCTAAATGTTATTTTGTCTTGGAGTATCGCTACGTTTTGTAGGAGCAATAAGCCTTGTGTATAACTTGTATGACTGACACTGCAGCACATAGACAAGTCCTTTGGATTACTTTGTTGTTTCTTTGTGTCTGTGTGTGTGTTTGAGTAGTCGTAGAATGTGTGTGAGTAGTTTGTAACTACGTATTGGTATTGACAGAGTTGATGGTTGTTGATGGGTACCTCAAGTGTCCCACGGCTGGAACGAGACTGAATTGAGGAGAAGAGAACAAGGGGTTGAGAAACGGGGAAGTCTTTTCGTATGTCTATGTCTGCCAAAATAGTTGTAGTAGTAGTATGAGTAGTATCCAAGCTACTATTACTACTATTGTGTCCTGCTACAAATACTACAACCAACATTGAACATAGTAAGGAGTGCGAGTGCTACTACATACTAGCAAAGTAAAGTAAAAGGAGTACGTAGTGTATCTGTAGGAGTAGTAGTGTTGGAGTACACCGTGTATGCAGAAGAATAGCAGGGAACCAATGTAAACCAACACGGATTCCTTTAGCCCAGCTGGGTTTTCGGGTTTAAAAAGATTGACCTGCGCTCTCCTTTTGGATCCACTACTCTACTTTTGTACGGTATCGTATTCCACTGTGCCATTTCACTCCAAATACTCAGGTTAGGTAACTACGACTGCACTACCTGCCCGTCTGTCTTTATTGTGTGTGGAAATATAACTCATATATACTATGCATATATATTTTATATGGTCAAACAGTCATTTCATGTCAAGTCGCTTGGGTTGAAACTGAAACGGTGATGAGGTGAGTTTACTTGAGCAAAATTCAATGAGTTCAGTCGTTTCGTTAGCGGAATATTTAGATTATTGAAGGAAAGATCTATGTAGCCGGTGCACTTATGCACTTGTGTTCCATTATTTACTTTATTATTAGTTTACTGCATCTTAAATTGTCGTTTGAGTATTTCTCTTGGTTCCTTAGGCTGGAAGTCTTATCGTTTCTTGGTTTGTCTTTATCTCCCCTCTTGAATAGCTCATAGCATATACAGAATAAGAGAGGTATGCCCTTTTTCAAATTCTAATAAGGGAAAGGTTAAGGAGAAACGTGCGACTAATAAAATGATACTACGATTATACTGATATTCTTCCCGGGTATTATTGCAGGAAGGAACAATAGGTATTGCCGACTACCTTATGTGTTTATACGATGCCAGAATGTGGCATCTTTTGCTTGTATATGTATACAGTAGTTTTAGTTGTATTTGTTGTAGTTGAAGTGGTGGGGGAAGTATAATTCGATATTGTTTTAGAATTGGTAGGTCAAAAGCTATCACGTACGAGTGTATGCATCTGCGTCTGCTTTGTAAAGTGGAGTATGTAAGAGACAAAGCTAAACTCAGCCAAGTGCAAAATATCGGCATTTATATGTATTGCCTTTGCTCCTGATATGGAACACAAGGGAATTGATAGAGTAGAAATAACTAAAATTAATGTATCATTCCTAAAGATACTTATAACGGAAAACCTTTAAGTTTAGACCAGATCGATTCATGCATGTACTACCTATATATATGTACAGTTGAGCAAACTAAATAGTACGTCTCAAATGTTCTCAGGGAACATCGCATGACATGTGAACAAGTAAGCCATTAAAATATTTTAGTTGATCTATCTATACCTTCCTAGCGTTCCTCCTAAGCTATACTCTGATATCATTCAGTACCCTCCAAATACACAGTGTCCATCAATCAAATCAGTTTTTACACTTCAAACTCGTACGACTAGAAAACCTGAAGAAACTGAAAAATTTATATAATATTCAAGTTTATAATACAATTAATGTAGGTCATAAAATAATGCGTCTCTCAATTACAAATAAATAAATTATGATTTATATTGATACTGATTTAAACGAGTGTTTTGAAAAATTCCTAAAAAGAAAGTTATTGAAATTCTGTGACAAAGTTGGAATTAGAAAATAATAATGTAAAGAAACCTGAGTGGTTTATCAGTTCATGTTAATCTGAGACAGTGATAGCTGGGTAAAGAATGTGTACTTAGTAATGGCACACGGTGTATGCAAGAGTGAATTTATAATATAGGATAGGTGGATCCATAGAAGAGTGTACCTAATATAATAAATGATGTAACCATTCTCGTTGTTTTACATGTTGCTTGTTAGTGAAGGGAAGCGTGAAGCAATATCATACTGCCATGCCGTGAATACTGCTATTGCTGGGAATGAATTACTTTACCTTTAAGTAACCCGCATTAGAAAATAAAGACATTGAATTGAATTGGCATGAAAATGCAATGGGCTTATGACTAAACACTTGACAGTAGTTCTGTTTCGGTTCAGTAAATCCACATTCGATTTAGCAGTCTTAAAGCAGCTTACTTATGTTTCACATGGGCAAAATGTACGCAGCACAGACATACAGTCATATTACTATACACGATTACCATGTAGTACTATCCTAGGTATACATAATATTTGTATAAAAGGCAAAGCGTGCAATGTATGTTGGTGGAAGAATAAGATAGAAGGTGGCTAATGTCTGTTCCTCTGTTCCAGGTAATGAAAATGTAAGTACTACATTACACTTGCAGTTTTTAGGTTTCAAACTTGCAATTAGGGCAAATGACTGATGCGGCAAATTACAAACCTGCATTGAATACAATCATAAGACACACCAAGTAAGACATTGAGCTGCGTCTCAAGAGCTTCAAGGTCTCGCCATCATTATAATACACACATGGGCGAGAAAGCAGAAATGCCTACACTAACTACCTATGCATTAAGGAACAATTTTATTTGACCTTTGGTCTTTAAAGCTCATGTTTATCTAACTGCCCTTATACGCAAATAGTTTCGAAACAAAAACATGATTTGAACTATATTCGTACATTTATTCTTTAAAATTGCAATATTGGATAGATATATTTTCATTTTGACAGCAGCTTTACCGCACAGGGTCACAAAGAAATGAATTGAAGTGTGACAAATGCATAAAGAATTCCATATTTATTCAAATTCTATCACTCACTTATTGTTAGTTTCATTGTACTTAATACAATGGTTTCAATTTTAATATAGCTATGAATATTTTCTCTATTCCATCCAATGCAGGTACCTAATTGACATCATCAACTAATTCTAATTACTGTTGTTATGCGCGAATGAGACCTTCTTGTGTATAATTTGCTATTGAATTTTTTATATTCATAATTGTCATAGATGAAGGTACAAGTTTGATGCTAATATCAATGCATCACAAAGTGAAAGTTTTTTAAGGCTAAATTCTAGAAATGTTTATGACGAGAGGACAATAGCCCTTCATTTACAAAGAATTTGCCTAGTCACAGGATACGATACATACGGTTCTTTGTTTGCTGTACATGGAATTTGTCATTGGATTTGTGTATTCAACCTCTAGCAAATATATACTCACCCAGTAGTAGCTGTAGTTATATTATACCCACATACTTTTCTGATGTACAAAAATGGTAAACCAAATAAATTTTTGAACTTCATTATACAGTAGTATAAATATAGTATATATACTGTTTGTGTATACAATTTAGGGAATTCTGGATATGGTGGGTGTGACTCACCATATCCAGAAAGTTGTAATAAATTTAATGAAATGAACCACTTGTCCTTAGAAATTTTATGGAGATTTCTTGCAACGTGTTAAAATTAAGTATATTAGGAAGAACATGCTAGACATAGCAGGGAAATACTTATGGTTGGCAATCTAACAGTGAAATCAAATCGACTTGAAACAGAAACTATGTTCTAAAGATCACCGTAGGAGATAAATGGGGAATTGGTGAAAAGAAAGAAATTCACACATTATTGACTGCATTTCGATTTAACTTACATGCTCCGTCCGACACGGCTCTACTTACATAGCATTTGTGGAAAGAGCATTAGTAAAACACATTAAAGGCAAGAAACAGGAATAGAAGTTAACTCGCAGTGTATTTGCAAAAGAAGTGGTGTAAAACCAATATAGGCAATAACTTTCGCATGCTTTTAAGTATAAAATATTAGGTTTATATTTTCGCAAGGTATTAATAGCCATCTGATTCCAGACATGCAAAATAATTTTATTATTGTGGATAGTGCATTGTTCACATACAATGTGGTCATCATGCAAATACTACACTCACTCCAAGCCTAACCCAGTAGTGTGCATTTACGTACACTGCAGCTACACTAATCTCTTTTCGCATCACCCTGTCCTAGGACTCCCTTTCCAACGTTATGGTTTCTTTTTCTTTTGTTGTGCAAACTACGCCATAATAATCTATCACAACTACAACCACTAACTACAAAACAGTCTTACTTTCCAAGCACCGTACCATTACTGTGTATACACTATATTTACCTATACCTTGCAAACATGCAAATCAAACACACATTCTGTAGTACACGCCTTTATGATGAACTGTACTACTATTACTTGTATGTATTACTACTAGGGTTATTCTCTATTTGTGCAAGACTGCTATAATGCACTAAACACAATCATGTAGTATTATGACTCAAGTAGTGTATGTTATGGTTAGGGTGGGTAATATCTGTACAAGGAGTATATATCTGTATTTTTACATGTATATGCTCTGAATGTGTAGCACAGAGAAAGGTATTGTATTTTACTTAGCTTTTATTTTCCACCTTTTTCCTTTATACTTTCTTCAGGTATCCCAAAACGAAACATAAGCATTGTATTGCACGATATACGCTACATTTTGTGCTGTTTCCCCTAGAACTCAAACAGAAAATGCCAATCCTACTCCAGTTCTTCTATATGTAATGTAATGTAACACAAACATTGAATGTGAGTTAAACCGTATAGCTTTACATTATAGTGCCTAGCCTTTTGTTGTGTTCAATGTGCGATGCATGGGTTGGGTGCGATGGCTCCCTGCATATGGTTGCATGGTATGTGTGTTGCTATACCCCCAGAAGAATATAAACTTCCAGGCTTTCTAAACACTTGCACTCGGTGTGGTTTGGCTTGGGAAAAAGCTGTCTGCGAATACAACAGAACAGAAGCAGTTGAGACAGAGAGAGAAAGAGAGAATATGAATCATGGAGGACATCCTACATTGAATCATTCATACACTTACTGTGTGTGTATTGTGTACCACTTATAGGATCATAAGTGACTCTATTGCACGATAGTACCTACTATAATATTAAAACACAGCATAGTTCGTATTCATATTGATGATATGTTTATAAGTGTGAGTGTGGTATTGTATACGCTTGCTTCAAATATCTAAGATGAAGCAAAATTTAACAGTTCACTCCCTCGTCTTAATTTTAGCAGACGACCATTCTTTAAGTGTATTAACGTTTGGTTTGAATTAAGTGGATGAGTCATTTGTATTTAGGTATTTGAAATAATGGGAATAATAGTAACAATGAGCTGCTTAGAAAACCGAGGTTTAGTGTAAAATTCAGTTGTAAGTGTAATACTTATGACACAGCTTAGTATGTAGATAGTAGATAGCACAATGAATGGATTAGAGAAAATGAATTATGTAGTTGGAATGTAACGATCATGATGGAGGGGTGTTACAGAGAGTGAAACGCTAAGCTAATTATAATGAAGTTGATAACATTTATTGTCTTCAGAGACAAAATTAATGCAAACAATTGACACATAACACAATGCCATTATTATCCCTTCCTGCAACAAAGCTGTATATTTAAGGTTGTTCTGTACCGTATCATAGTTAACATTCATAATTATTTTATTAACAGAGTATGTCTAATATGTCCTACTAATAGTCTCATCAGGCAATCAAATTCAATATCTCTCTATTGTCATTGTATTCATTTCATATCCTCGTGAATTGAGACCATGATGAGCGTCACCACTTCTGATGAAACATGCAAGTCTAGATTTTCTGTACAAAGATTTTTGTGCTGTTACAGATGTTATACATTTCTCTTAGCTATAAGAATGTAAGCAATGGAAATATGAAATTATTGGGTAAGAATGTGACCGAATTTCCGTACAAATTAAAGAAAGATTTTCTGCTGCTCCTTCGTTGTGTTTTTCATTGTCAAATTTTCGAATAATTTTATTTTTATTTTATTTTGTAAAATACCCACAAAACAAGTGCAAATAAGGCTTACTATACAACAACTACTATTGCAATCTAACTACCTATACATGCAATTAAATGCAAATTGTTCATTTAAAATATATTATGCGTCAGTGACCTGTAAATAAAACATGGTCAGTAATTATTGCTATTAAATTTTGAATGTACAGATAAAGGTGCTGTACCTAGAGTGCCTAACTATACCCATTGTATGAAAAACTCTTATTAACTAGAATTTGAGTGTGCCGTGATACAATTATAAAAACTAAACGTGTATGCTATCGATTAGATATGTGTGTTATTTGTATCTCAGCATTTTTTAGAACAAATTCATTTGTGCGCTTTATTAAAAAGTGCAAAAAACACCTCCTCTTATTGAAGTAGGAATAATTTCACGCTTCATTGCACAAGAGCTTCTTTGTACTTTTCACATTATTCTGGTGGGTTGTTGCTTTATAAATAGAATTTTACAAATAGCATACTGATAATGATGATACTCGCAGTTAGGTATACAGATATATACTTACCTCGTATTTAATAATCGTATAACACAGATACGTAAATAATTCAATGGGAATGTCTATGTCTGTTCTGTATGTACTGCATGAACTAATTATAGTGGGACTTAAAACACGGCTGCTCTTGTCCTTGTCTGACAGATTCTAAAGATTTTCCAATGTGCGATGAAATTCTAACCATTGTACTAGCATTATATAATGGGGTGGTGGTATAATATTTATAAGGTAGATATGTTTCCCCATAAGGTAAAATTGTTCTATAAACCCTGATTCTGTTAATAGTAGCCATATGATCATAGAAATATCATTTGTACAACAAAATGAGCAGAAATTCGTACAAAAGGTGAACATCTAGGCCTAATACTCGAACATTTTGCAACTATTTGATATTCAGTGACTTTCCGATTCAATGTTCACATTATATA
>JAQFYB010005118.1:0-14710 GCA_034694085.1 Pogonognathellus longicornis | reverse complement strand
TGGGAAAGATTGTAATTGTGATTTTGTGTTGATTGAACGTTTCAGTGGACAAAGGGGATATAAAGTGCAAGTTTCCAGGTTGGATAACCACCCACCATTGGCATACACTGGATGGTAAAATGTCAACGAAAATGCATCATAAGAACTCGACGATGCACATCAATAACGACAACCGTAGGAATTCATCCGGGCATTATTCTCATAGTGGAGGGAGCTTGTCAACCGGAAACTCGTACAGACCTGCTTCAGCTCTCTTCACCGGCGGAACACGAATTATTTGCCAGCAAAGCTTTGATATTACCCCCAATCACGTAGCCCTCGTGGCTCAACACACAGAAGGATGGTATGTTCATGTTCTTCCCGTTGTTATTATGCTATACTTAACAAAATCTCTCTTTACTCTCAAAATGAGCAAATGCATTATGTAATAATCTAATCTGCCTATACAGAAAATAATAATAACCATAATAATAACAATAGGTAACCATTTGTAAAAATGAGACTTACAGAATAAAGTATTTGCAATAATCTTACCTGAATAATAAATATACCTAAACATAAAGGCCTTAACAATTTATACTGTTACATAATACACAATGAACTTATATATCTCTGTGTATTATGGATTATACGGATATAGCTAGGTAGATACATAAAATATATCATTTTGTCATTTTAGATAGAATGACACAAGAATGCATTTCATAAAATGCACTAGTGTAGAAGTATTAGTATGACGTGATAAAGCAAATATTTAGGTAAGCACGCTAAGACAATCTGAACGTAACGACCTCATTATTTCGCCATGCTATTCTCAAAGTAGATCTAAGGTAAAATAACATAGCAAAGTGTATGTTTGTTCTTTGTTGCTTAAACATTCATGATTTATGTAGTTTATATAGTATAGCAATCTTTTTAAGGTTCCTATTCGGTTACTTATGCAAATAAGCCGAAACAAATAAAACTAGGCGTAGGCGTAAGTTTATGTGCGTAGGTATTTTAGGTATGTAATGTATGTAGTATGAGTACGAAATTTTTTTTGAAGAATTTACTAAGATGAGACTTTTGTTTGTTTGCATTTTTATAGCAAAAGCGAATTGATTTGTATGCACTTGTACAAGCGAGCTAATCACGTTGTGGAAGTTCAAATGCTGTTAAAATCTGATCAGTCGGATGATTTTGAATGCGGAAAAGCCTCCGCTTTGGGACCAAGACAGCCTTACGTCACGCTGATTAGTACTGAGGCAAAATCACACAAATGTCCCAATCTTGGCAAGTACAGTGCAAACGGAGTTTCTCAAGACGGCCGAGTTGTCCGTGACACAACGGCTTGCGGTCCATCCGGCCAAGGCGCTTTTCATTCACTTGTTGTAGGATGCGGTGATCGGGCCACTATGGAGTTTCATTCTAAATGTTCCACTCAAGAGCCTATCACTTGTATGTTATTTCCAAAATAATTCTTATAATTACTACAAATACAGATGTATTTTAAATCAACAGTTTTTTTAAATAAGCATTTTTTTTTAATAATGTAGCTTATGAGTGCCATGGAAGTTGGGAGGAAAATGGGACAGGGTATCTTATTGCGTCACCACTAAGTCGTTCTTCGACTTCAGCCAGACGCTATTGTTTCATTTACTCTGAGACTGACGATGGTCTAAGAGTTTCCAGCAGCAGTGAGTCCTGCCGCCGAAATATGAGCCCAGGCATCGAAGGCATTTGGGCTTTCAATCTTACTATAGACGGTAAATTATTTTATTCATATGTACAAATTGTATATAAAAGTTATTTATAGAATTATGTTACATAGGACTCTGTAGGAGGATTTTTTTATAAATGTTGGTTGATGAGAATGAGAATGTTTTTAGTATTTTTGGTAATGATTGTGTGATTTAAATTGGAAAATTTCAGGACAATGTGCCGAAGCAGTGACAGGGGCAGTATCCCGAACAAGAGCCTGTGATGTGCTAATTTCCGTCGTTGTATTATCAGTGATTCTCATGACAGTTTGTAACTGTATGCTAGTCGCCGTCGCCGAAAGCAGTTCGCTGACAAGAAACTTTTTGTCGTCCGCCCTTCAAAGAAAGTTTAGGTGAAAAATAAATTAGCCGGGGAAGACTACGAGAAAAAGAGGAAAGAAAGAAAGAGAGAGAAAGATAGCGTTAAAAATCACACAAGAATCGTCAAAAAGGAAAGCTCATATATTCATTTATGGAGAAAAGCTAAAATATGTACATAAGTACTAAGTATACAAAAAATACTTATTATACCTATACACTATAAATATGAAATACTAAAACTACACTACTAAACTGTACTGTGCTACTTATACATATTACTACAACATGGTAAAACATATTTACCTGTGTCATTATCTCATACAATATTAAATGATTATTACTTACTATGTCAGTTTGATTATTAATAGTATTTCACGTATGTATTATCATATTCTACTTGTATTCTATTGTACAGCACACTTAATTGTTGCTAGTTGTATACATTATAAGACGAGGAAATGGAAATTTCCACAAACCGACGAGGGAAACGCTAACTTATATACATATTTACAATTGTGTTAACAAATACTAGACGAAGAATTACTGTTAGATAAAATAAATGTAAAATGTACATAAAATACAATACTATAGTACATACCTAACATACCTAGATAGGTAAATAAATATAAAGATGTAAATGTGACATTGACATTTGTGATCTGTGTGTACGGTATTGTGCATATTTGTTCGTAAAATAATATCCGTATATATTATACAGTAATACATGTAATTTATAATATTATAGTGTTTAAAGTACCTAGTATAAAAAAATGAAAAATCTACGGATGCTTTTACCTCAAGGAAATGTAGAATAATAATTATAACAACATTATTATTATTATTGCATGCATGGCCTTGCAAGCGTTTTGTGTGCTTTGATTTATACATTAAGCTCATGTATTTATCCCAGTGTTTTATTAGAGTTTAAACTTAGATTTTTAGAATCATGGATTTTTGTTGATATCAAAATAAAGTTTCGAATTTGTACAACAATTTAAATACTTCGACAAAATGGATACCTAGCTACAGAAATACTACCACAAAACATAGTAGTAATTTGTATTGTGACAAGAAACTTTGAACTGACTGATAAAAATAGTTGATGATGATTTAACTTGTTTTATTTTATTTGTATTTTATATATACACTCGCTACATAAAGAATAATATTAGTATTCGGTTTGTGTTGCTACGTTTTTCTCACTGTGTGTTTGAAATGTGCTACCAACTCAATGACCATAATGTATTAATTGTTGTATTATTGTCGTTATTACCTTATAATTACTTACATATTTATATTTGTTCATATTGTCTTTACAATTACATGTTTATTATACGCATAGGTATACAGGTACATACAGTAATTTTTGAATGTTCATGTACACACACCTTATACCTAGATGTTTAGATAAATACAATCTATTCACCTTACCAAAAGGTATAGATAGAGAGTAGATTACTATTTACAATGAAACAATGAAATGCGTTAGTCATATAATGTAAGATTTGATGATAAAATGAAATGATGCGAGTCTTTTAAATGCTGGTAGTTTTACAATTGACAAAACGAGTGCATGTCGTCTGTCCGTATAATAATACCATATGTGTACTAATTCTGAAAAAATGTGTGTTTATTATTATGTACCTACAATACAAAACAAACCATAAGAAACATAATATTATACCATAAATTATATATAGATACTATGTAAGTAAATAAATGAATTATTGCATCTTAGGTACAGTACCTATACTAAATACCATATACCTACTACGAACAAGTACGACATGAATAATCATAAACATTGACATTGAAAATATTTAGTATGTATAAAATGTGTGTATTATATTATACTTACAGTGTAAATTGGTATCTATCCACAACAAACACTAACTAATAAGAAAATATTGAATGAAAATAGTATTTGTATGAAATCTTTAAGCAAGTCTATAGCTTTACGGTAGAAAAGTGTTTTATAGAACTTGTAAAATTCCACCATGTTGAAAAACACAAGTATATTGTATGAAATGAAACAGTCGTCGGATTCAAATTCTTGTACATATTATTATTACAACATTGTGTGTGCATGCAAACAAGTACTAAATGCGTTGACGTCAGTGTAAGCATAATATAGATGTAAGTAAATAAAATATGATTGAAATTAACAAGTTTTTTTTACATTTATTATTACAACAATATTATCTGCAGATGACCTGACATATCATATTGAAATATTTAAGAAGAATACTTAAGTATATATTTACGATCAATGTTCAGGAATTACAAAAGTCCCAATATACAATTACTTTTTTCTCACGAGACGGGGAAAAATATTTAAAAATGGAAAATAGTGACCTTACAACGGAAATATGAAAGAAAAATTGCATTCGTCATTTAAAAATAGACTTGAATCTGGTTTTTATACAACCTTCCATAGTATTAGGATTGTGCCTAGCGGAGTAATGTAATTTTTCGTGGTCATTACCATATTGCATACAGATTGTAATTATTTTTTTAGTTTATCATTATAATATTTACCACGCAAAAACTTGTTGAGTAATAATTTTTGGCAGTGTTAAAGAACATGTACGTATAATGGCTTTGATTGTAATTGTACATATATGTTTGTACAACATAGACATGCATTTGAGTCATCCGGTCCCGTTCTGTCCTCAAATGTCAATTAAATACAATTGTTATATGTGTATGTGAACTATAAAATGTTGAGGTGAAGGATGCAAGTGATTTAGTTAAAAGTCTGTGGTTTAGCATTAGTGGAATCAACGTGGCATGGAGACAGACGTGTGTGAAGTCGAGCCAAGTATTTTTATCTCTAATTTGCATCTCCACAAAAGCGTCAAGGCAAACTAATCATTACTCACTTCGAAACTTGTAATTATCTCTGTCATCAAACATACATGGCCATCGGGCTAATGAGAGGCGTTAGTTATACATTCAATTCAATATATAAAATATCTTAATTCACTTGTTGTTCCTTTTAATCTTGTGTGATGCAAACTGCTTGTCTTTAGATTTATTTTCCTGACTTTAACTCGCCTTGTGCCTTTTAAGGTTTAAAGCTAAAGGGATTTATTTTTAAGTCCTTTTCAGATGCAAGTTTCAACTACATCATTTATACTCATAATATAATTAAGAGGGCTTAGTAGCTATGTGTTAAAAATAACCCTTTCGTATGGATTTGTTTATGCAATATTCGCTCTTTGACGGGATTTAAAACCCATACAGGTATATACAATGTACATTGTACAACAAGACTTCAATATTCATACAAGGGGAATTAGGTTAAAATTTTAGTTAGGATATCTGTAGTTAGGAATGAACAACTTTTGAAATCCGTAAACGGTTTGGTTTTCCCATTATGAGATTGAAAATAACATGGCATTATTTCTTTTTATAAATTTTTAAATGTTGCTTTCATTCTATTCTATTGCAAATTAAACCATCGGATTTATATAGGGGATAATTTATGATATGAAATCACTTAATTTTATTACATGTAAAAATCAACCTAACCTACATATCACAATTTGATCTAATAATTTGCTAATAATAATCATAAATGTAGTTTTTTAATATTTATGGTTTGGAATTCAAAATATACACTTTCTAGCAATAAATTCAAGAACTACCTACGGCCGTATCCAGACATCAATTTCGGGGAGGGTAAAATCCAAACATTTGTATAAATAACTTCGCGAAGCGCAAAAAATGTGAGCAAATTTAGGTCAAAATACACCTAAAATGCATTTACTTGATAACTAAATTAAATCCAATATAATTTAACAGTTATATAAATTGTACCTATATAATTTTAATTTATATAAATTTTGATTCACATTAGAATATAGAATTAGCCTGTAACAATTATTTATAAGTGCGAAAACTCTCATTTTTTTAAGGAATGCAAATTCAAATGGCAAAGGTTATTATTAATTATTATAAAAGAGTCTAGTTTTCATATACCTATTTGCGTTTAAATTTTTTGAAAGTGCAAGAAAAATGTAAACACTTTTTTAACGGAATTGGTTTTCGGATTCATTTACAAATACCTACAGTTAATTCTTTTTTACAGGTTTATTTCGGAAGTAAAATTCGAAACTCTACATAAATATAAAATATTGTCTTTAATCATAATCTTATTTCTGAACGTGTCAAATTGTATGTAATATATTATGATGTAATTGTTTTTCATGACAGGCAACATAAATTTTACATAGAGCACAGTGTTCTGTTACTGTACCTACTAAAGTTATTTCAATTTATTAGGTGCTGTATCGCAGCATATTTATTAAAGGATAAAATCTTGCGAAACAATTACTTTACTGCCCTTAATTGTGTAAATATTGACATGCATTTTTGACATGTTACGCCAGATTACTATACAATAGCTCTACTATCACTGTAGTTAAAAACTACGTTCTAAATTTAGACTTTATCTTTATAGTAAAAAACACGAATACCTACCTGTATCATAAACAAAATATCACGCATTAAAATTCCTCCTTTGTTTGTACTGTGGTACAACATAAAATATTACACCATGCATTTACTCAAGTAAAAATTTGTCCAGTCGTGTGATTTCCGTCAGTTGTAAAACACTTAAACCACCAAGCTCTGATTCTCAACAACTTTCGTTACAAATCACTTACACGGATACATATACTATTTACAACATATGCGATTTCAAATTTCATTGCTGTAAAAATAATAAACCTTATGAATACCATTAATTCTCTCCACTACTAATACCATACTAACTAATGCTACCGCAAATCATTTCAATACTTCGCCACACTAAATAACATGCTGTCGTTTGCAATCTCCTGAAATACATTATTACATTAGGAGTAGGTAGGTATATTATTATGTGTATGTAAACATTTGCAAATAAATGCTTCCACAATATTCCACGTAAACATACCCATGCGCTACACTAATCTATTTTCCATGTACCTACTAACAAACCACCAATACTACCCACTAACTAAAACTACTACCATAGTTGAAATACAAGGAATAACGTGTCTGAAAATAATAAATATTAATCTTTTCCTACAGACTTCAATCTGCCTGGTGTAATAGAATGTATCCTAGTGAAAATGTACATAATGGATTCATGTCATGTAACAGTTGCACATAATACAACATACATAATCAAATAATCACACACATACACACAAATATTAATGATATTAATGTGCTTGTCTTATTTAGTAACTCATTGTGTTGTGTAGTAGTATACTCTTCTACTACAACTCAACTTAATTGTAGTACACCTAGGAATCATTTTCGTGTATCCACTTTACAAAAGAGCTACCTACCTACTATTTCTGAATTTCCATACAATAATGCATTACTAAATCTACCCTAGCTATTATTATTAGCAGCAACAGCGCTAATAACTACTTATAGTATTTCTTGTCGATTCCGGATGTTTTTCCTATCCGTTCATAAATGCTTCACGAACATACCTTCATTAGAATACACACTACGTACCTACAATATTGCTATACATAGGTTTTAAATAGGTACGTGATAGTAAGTATATGCATAATACAAGCGAAATACACATGTAATGTGAATTGCATGAAATTACATGTGTATTATTTATACAGGTCCCTGCCTTAACTTTATTATTATAGTTATCAACCTTTGAGCACTTATTTAATTTAATATAATTCAATTCAGTTCTTGAATCATGCAGTCATCTACAAACCCTGTGTATCCTAATCTCCGATCTGTAGTACAATTCTATTCAAATTCCAAGTGAATAAATTTAGCATGCATGCAATGTTCTCTCGAGAGTATTGTAAATAAAATAAAGCATTTCCTTAAATTCATAGAGTTGTAGATAGGCACTAGTGGTAGTACACTGTTGTGTAGGATATGATAATCATTATTAGCTAGCTAGGTATAATGCTATGTCTACCTTTATTTTGCCTTGCTCTCACACGAAACATGAAACATGCGACTAATGCAGATGTAATGTAACTAATTCAATTTCCTGTTTGAAACTATAGAATTTTATGTAATCTCCTTCGATTCCTTTTTTGTTTTATACACGAAATCATTCACACAAATAGGAGTAGGGGCGTTAATAATTGTGTAATTGTGTACAAAGATAATATTTGCCACAAGAACTCCTAAGATCCTCCAGTTTTGACATTAGACTAAACGAACATTAGTTAGTACTACGATGAAATCTCTCAGGTCACGCCTCATGGTCATATAATACGGTCGCTTTACCATTTAAAACACATTATATTGCAAGACACACACATTTCTGCACTACAATACATGAAAAACAATGGAAACAAATTGTAAACGCTGAGTATCATTGTAAATACACAGTCGATTCAAATGTCAAAGTTTTGTTTACACATAAAATTATCCAAATGCAACAGCTGCAATACATGTACAAGTAGTATAACCCTAATATAAGTAGTAGAATGTGCAAGCAAATGTACAAAAAAAAGTTTTGCTGGAGCAACCCCAACTAATTTACAAAATTCAGCGAGATTCACTTACACTGCATTCTGCTTGCATACCATACAATGCATTAGACACTCAGAGCAGACTAAGCATCGCGTGCCAAGAGTAAAAAGCATTAATAAAAGTTAAAACGCTTGAGAGTGTCCTACTCTATACGAATGGATAATCAGCGTAATAATATATTGTACTTAGCATTATATATTATTTGTATGCATTATACATACATGAACATAAATGTAAATACTACATGATTCCTTTGCATAGCAAAATTGCAGGAATAACTAACAATAATACAATACACTCTCACAGAACACAACAGAATGGAATGGAAAAAATTCAAAGCAAGAAGAAAATGAATTTTTTGGCGTAATCTTAATCCTTAGCCTTCGTACCATCCAATTTTCCGCGTCGTTGACACTTGAGCCCATACTAAGACAGTGAGATACTGCAGTAGCTTCATGTATGTATTTCTATACACACATACAATACACTAACATATTATTCCCATAATATATTCCTATACTCCCCTATACAATATTCTTTAATAATGAAATGGGAATGTTATAGTATAGTCGAACCGGAGATGGTGTAAGTGTAAACGTTGTTGGCCGGAAGGGGATCAAAGACCAAAAACCAAGTCATGTGCTAAGCCAAGGAAACACAAAGAAATCCCTTCTGTAGATTTCTGAAATGAGCTGACATGACAAGGCGTGATGTGAAATGCATACTCGGGAATTTCGCATTTATAGTGCTACTAGTGCATTTATTAGCAATGGCAAAAATACTAGCATTGAGTGCTAGTCGAAAAAATAAGTAAGATCATAGACTAAATGTAAGTAGGTATTTTGTTGCTTTTTCTCAAATCTCGTTATCTTCTTTGCCGAATGATCATCTAGGTATGAATGAATTGTGTTCTGTGACTCACGAGACACGGCAGGGCTTGCGAAATCAAAAGTGTCAATAGTGTATCACTACTCTTTTCTTTATATATGGAATGTATGTGTATTTTATGTGTATACATACTGATATGTATGTATTATGTATGTATGCTTGAAGGGGGTTTATGTGGATTGTATTGTGTTATCTTGTAAAATATTATTAGTATATCTAAATAGACAGAGTGCGCTACATACATAGTTATTAAAATGCTACTGCTTATAATTGTGCCACTGGCTTAGTAAAGGTGATGGCTTGCTAAACACCAAGCGTGATTGATATGCATGAGTTTCTCCAGATAATAATAACATTTCTTGGAGACCGAGAGCCTTTGGTATATAAATACAGACTTTGACTTCAGAATGACATCAGTTTCATTCTAAACATCTTGGATCACTTTAAGTGCGTCGTACAATCAACGAGAAGCGTGTACTGGTCTTAGGAGACTTTGTCTTGACGAAATTTTATTAAAAAAATCATTCATAATGGCCAAAGCAGTTGTAAGTCTGTATTTCAGAGAATTGTTTTATATTTTTGAGATTTTTATTTTAAAAAAACTTACTTTTTTAAGAAAAAGATTTTGTAAAAAATTGCTGCATTTAAAAATGGGGTTGAATGTTTTTATAGGTTGCTGTTGTTCTTCTCGCCATGATGGCTGTCGCTTTTGCCGTTGAGACGGTTGAATTGACTCAACAGCCCCGTGGAGTTGTTGCAGGCACTCCAGACAAGAAAACAGACTTGGACACTGCCAGTTCATTCTTTGGAGGATATGGCCTTGGATTCGGTGGTCTTTACGGAGGTATGGCCGGGTTAATGTTTTAATGAAATTTTTGTGAAGGTGAATTATTTTTTGATTTTTTTTGCTTGTGATTTTTGTAAATTTTAGGATGGGGTGGATGGGGTGGATGGGGAGTTCCTTACGGATACGGCTGGGGATTTAGAGGATACGGATGGCCAGGTGGTAATTGAAAATTAAAAGTTTTTAGAATAAGGTACTCTATAATGTATCAATGCTATATTCATGTGATATGCTGACAGGTTTCGGATACGGATTAGGAGGATTCTACGGGTAAACTTATTTAAGTAATGAACCCACCGAAAACTAGACGACCTTAACGAGATTTTCTACACTACTGACTAGATGTATTATAATTAACAAACATTATCGGATTTAAATGTTTCTTTTCAGCTTTCCCCTTTTCTCTGATCTTTTTAGTGCATCTCGTATTTTCTCTAAATTATTTACCATAGTTTACAGAATTACCAGCGATCTGTTTATTGTATTTAAGTATAAATATTTTTTGGTCTTTAAATGTAAATTGGCATTTTGATGATTCGTTTGTGACTGAACAAAATATTCTTAAAATTGTGATATTTTTTAATTATGAGAAAAGATATTGATAATCCCGACTTGATATAAAAATCTGTATACCTACGAATTGAAATTATAGTCTATTTTTGTAATTTTGTATCGAAATGTTCATAGATGTGCTATAGTATGCATTAATTGGTTTTTATTTTAATTTGAAATTACAGTGATGCTCCAGACATTAAATAAATAAAACCTATACGATGAATTAACAAAAATTAAGTATTTATGAATTTATTTCACTGATTGTGCTGCTTTGATTTTTAGAATACATTTTGTAATGTCATATCCATATTATTCTCGACTAATTCATAAAATCCGTCTAGAAATCCTACGGTTACATATTTACAAATACACATACATTATGTATAATGAGGTTGAATTTAAAGGAATTTATATGCAATCAAAAAATTATGTACATAGACATGTACTCTAAAATATTTTCTACAACCACCCCATTTCTAAAATACGGGTGTTTCCATCCGGTAAATCGATTTGTATGGTCTGTACATTTACACCCAAATTTGGAAACAGGTTATCATTTGAAGAATTAGTAGATGCTGTAGAATAATGTCTTTGAACGCAAGGTGCAAAAAATGATCGAGGTACAATTTCTGTACTACTACTTTCGGATAAGCTATCCACGTCAATGATTTCAGTTTCGGTCTCATTTTCTTCTGAGTCTATTTCATTAGACGAGATGGCCACATTTGTTGTCACAAATGGAATCGGAGGTTTTATGAAATTGCGTTTCATCGTTACATACTGAAGAGCTTCATAATTATTTTCAAGGTTTTGAAAGTTGTCATTTTTCAATTTTCTTGTTGGAAAAGACGACCAATTACTATGTTGACTGAATTTACGTTTTGCTGAAGAATTTTCATCGATTTTTGTAAAGGAGCTTCGGCATTGTTCCCCACGTTCAATTATAGGTCGATTTAGCAAAATCATCGAAAAGGATTTCCGTATGAAACTTTGGGACGCTCTAAAACCTAACTGAAATTGGTTGGAGACCAGAGCTACCTGTTTTGCTTTTTCATCTTCGGGTTCGGATTGTATCACTTCTTTTTTTAACATTTTGGCAAAAGCTGACGTAAGTTCTTTAATGGACATGTTTGTCCACTTCTTTCTGTAAATGTCCGCAACCCTTTCTTCCATTTTCATCGTATATTCTTGCTGGGGATTCTGCTCTATGAATTCTACCATTTTATTTGCCACTGCCAAACGCAAAACCATACCGATGATTGTACAAGTAGGAACCATAAGTACTATGACTATAGGATCAATCAAACAACTTTCGTCCTTTTGAAAATTTCCTCTTTCGAAATCGTTGTCAAATGTATTCTGGAAAAAATACAGCAAAATTAAAGTATGCGAAAACCTTAAGTAGGTATTTGAAAAAAATCTTTTAGGATGATTCTTACGTAAGGAACGAAGTTAGCAAAAAGGCTAGTAAAGCTACTGATAGACAAAGCTGACGTCCCGTTTGGTGGTAACGCATTGACGTACACTTTTGGTGCACTTTGAATGCAATAATCAGCCTCAATACCATTCCATGGAATGATGAAGAAAACATTTTGGAACATTATCATGGCATAATAAAACTGAGTTAATTTTTCCACATCCGTCGCATTTAACTCAGGTAAGAAAAATAAGGTGATGAATGTGGTAACTGCTACTTTTTCCGTGGCTACTCCGTATTTATTTTTAGAAAACAATCTGGAGAAAATCAGAATGTGAAGGGTAAATCCAACTATTGTTATTCCAATGCTCCAACCTTCGGATGTCGCGAAGACCAGGGCTAATGAGCAACTTCGGGCTGCACTACAAAATCAATTTACATGCATACAATAAAACAGTATTGCTGAACCAGCCTTTTCAATCTGTAGTTTTAGAGTATACAAAATAAATTACTAATACAATTCTATGGGATGACCGTTCATTTTAATATTAACAATACATAAATATATTTAACAGATACATTACAGGTAGAGAAGCTAAATCTGAAATAAGGTATACATGCAACATAAAATCTTACTACACGGTAATCCATGACAAGCTGTTGACTATTTTCCATGTCAATGTTCCGTAACAGCCTTGGGGAGCAATTATAGGTCCTTTATGTATATCCCACAAAACGGCCATCGCTACACGAACAAAATCAACGAAGGAAAAGAAAAGCGTTAATACGCCCAGTGTGATTTGCTCGTCTGGTTGAGTGATAAGAGCATAAAGTTGCACAACACATTGCGGGGCGTTTTCCAAAGCTGCTTGAAGGAAATCCAGTCGAACGAGAAGTTCATAGCTCCAATGTAGATCCGGTCTGTATTATTCAGCAAACAAAGAAGAAGAACACATTAATCCTATAACCTTTTCTTACAGTGACTCATGCTGAGTTAATTATGTGTGTTTGCGTGCTAAAGACATGGACACATTGTGTATGATATTACAAGACTTTATGAAAAGAATTAAATAATCGGCAATTTAAAAAGTAGACTTATTAATAGAATATTCATCTACAAGTAGGTACGTTCAGTACGTTGTAATGTATTTGTAATTCTCTGTTATAATTTTTAAAATAATAATCCGGAAAACGCAAAGATTTTAAGAGTCTGGAGTCTTAAAAACGGGATCTTGAGTAATTCTCAAGCACATATCGATAATGCGATAATATGACATTAATGAGAAATAAATGGGATTTTGAATGTGCTAAAATGTTTTTCTATCAAAACATTGCTTAATATGTCAATTTTTTGACTCTAATAGAAAAAACGTAAATGCAATTGTCCATTTAGATTTGACAAATCCAGCTTGCCTGGCCTACTGGCATTAAAAAATAAATGTATGCACGCCTTTTCCCGCTCGGAGCTAGGGAACTGATTCACAAGTAGTATCGTAATAAGGTATTCTACATTTCAAGAAGAACAATAAATTACACAGGTTCATTTTTTCCTGTGTAAATATTATGTCAACCTTCTGAAAGTCACAAGCATGACGCAATTTCTATACGCTATGTCGCTATGTAATGTAATGTAATCGATTAATTCATAGTTCACAATATTCTGAAGTGACACAGTATAGGTATTATTTAGATGTTAAAAACACTCACGGTTGAATTTTCATGAACTTCTTCGGAGAACGATATGCTTTAAATCCATGAATCAACGCTTTAAAATACCAAGTCTACAAAATGTACAAAACCAAGCTCAGTTACACATGTAAAGCGTACTTATAATTTGTGGTAATATACATACATAAATTCCTGTTTTCAAAAAGTACTGAGAACTGAAGGTAAATTAAGTTGTAATCAATACCCATGCAATAAAACGAAGAATAAAAGTTCCAAAAAAGTACTTCAGGGATCTTCTGAAGGATTTACGAATGGCCTTTGCTCCTGTTTTTCTTATAGCTGAATCCGTGTGGAAAATTTGAAACAGTCCCCTTCAAAAATAAAGCATAGGTACATTTTTACTTTAAGCTTGGGAACATTAGTTTAATTGAACATTTTATTTAAATTGTATTCAAAATATAATAATATGTAGTATACCCGAAACACATTCTGGCGCTCGTACACTTAATTCCACAAGTTAGATGCGACAGACATGCAGTGCTTCGGGCCTTGATCGAAGCTTTAGCACCCCGCCGACATTTCATTCCTTTACATTCAGGTTCTACCGTTTTGGATTTATCACGTTTATTAATACGGTCTGCCGGCATTTCACAATATCCTCTGCTTTCATCAGATAAATAAATGTTTGTAAAAACGGTTGTAGGTAAAATCACAGGAATAGCGGTCAGAATGACAAAAAGCCATTTTCCACTCTGCAATGTA